>APFE030224927.1:26233-56168 GCA_000404065.3 Pinus taeda | reverse complement strand
TTGAAATAAAAATATGAAATAATTTTAAGAAATTGTATTAATTTAATGAAAATTAATCTTTCACAATTAAAAAAGATAGAAAACAAAAAAAAAATCTTAAAATATAAGCTTTACTTTAAAGATAATTTGTTGAAAAGTCTTAATATAAAATGATTGACAAAGACTTCAAAACAAACAAACTTACTTTTATTAATTATGAATTTGTGGATAAAATTTATCATTGACAAGTCACATTCAATTCAATTCAATTCCAAATCCTAAAATCAAAACATCAATATATTGTAATCAATTTGAAAACATTTTTAAGTTTAAAATCTCTTTCACTAAAATTATAACATTCACATTCTCTATAGATATATAAATATATGATTGGTTTCTTCTATCTAAAAATATTTTATTAAATTTAAATTACAACACTTTATTTATATATATACTTTCATTTATAAAATAATTTAAATTAGAAAAAATAAAATTAATATATTTTAAAATCAGAAATAGATGTTATTTTTTATAAATATTTAAAATATACAATAAAAAAATATTTTTTCGTAATAAAAAAAAAAAAAAACATTTAATAAATGTGCCTTTTTAAATTTAAAAAAATAAATCATATATGAAAATCTAACATAAATCATAAAGTAATATTTAAGATGTTTCTCTAAACCACTGTCACAAAATCATATTTAAGATGTTTCTTAAACCACTATCACAAAATCATAGTTAGTTTTTGGGTAATTCTCTCACGCTAGCCAATCATAAAACCTAACCTGTATCGCTCATGTATATCTATATTATAGATAGAGGATATTTTTTTAATTAAATAAAAATAGTTTAAATTAGCATAAAACAATATTACAATGTTTTATTAAACTGTGGGTAACCTTATTAGATGTTTAAGACGCCTCCCTAAATCAAAGGAGTAATAGTTTCTATGTGGAAATATGGGTTTTCAATTACTTAACAAATTACAAAAAATAAATAAATATTAACTTAGTTAAAAGTGGACCAACAAACAGTTGAAAAGATCCATTAAAAAGTAGAAATCACTTTACTAATATTCATATTTTTCAATAAAGACAAGTACCCAGAGAATAAAGACAGCTGGCTATAGTCCAATTTTAAGAATATACTTAAGTGTACTCTAGAGTTAACGAAAGAGATCGGGTATAGCCCACCATTAAATATATACGAAAGCTTTTAAGATAAAAAATGAATAGGGTTTAAAGTTATTACGCACCCGTGGCTTTGACAGCTTGACAGTCCGCCGGTACAGCTCTCGCACAATGCGTTCCTTTCGCTTTCTCATGTTGACTACCAATTTGATTGTACCCAAAGCCTTCGCTTTAACCCCGGTTGGGCTCCGCGCTTTATCAAGCCCTGGAATTACAGGAACAGGTCAGCGGTTCGAATCCCATGGCGAACCCGGAGTACGGAAAGGAAATCGAAGGCAAACGATCTGGACCTGCGAGTGGGTTGGTATTACAGATCCATGGGAGAGCAGTGAATTCGTTCCTTAATTTTCCATATAATTCGGCTTCGTCCAGCAGTATATTAACCGAGCAGCCGCTGCCTGCATTTATTGTATTAGGGTTCCGCTGGGATCGGGATATGACAAGGCTCCAATGATAATAAAGTGCAGAGGACGGGATTCGATATGTGGATCGAATTGGTAAAAGAGACAAAGAAACCCCAGCGCCGACTCTCAAAGGTTCGCCGAAGAGAAATAGGAAACGGAGTTGGAGAAGAGTCACAAATATCGAAATTGGAACGATGATATTATTGGTAGTCTTGCGCGCTTTTTACGCGTACGTGTCATCATATCATTGAATCAGCTGTACACATCTCCACTACCATTCTTACTTATCTTCGTCATCTTCACATGCTATTTTAAGATTTTATTTTGTATTATAATAATATATTCTGATGCGTATTTATTTTTTCGAGCAAGTCTCTCATACAAATTATTAAATTATTATGCGATTAATAATGTCTATTAAGTGAGTTATTGAAATATTGTTCACAGAATTTTGTTGAGTTTTTAGTTTAATTTTTTAAATTCTAAGTTTATATTCCTTTTAATTTCGAATTTCGAATTCTAAGAAATCACTCTATATTTATTTTATATCGCTATATAAATCAATTTATATTCCTTTTAATTTCGGTGTGACAAGGAGTTAGAGAAAAAGAAAATAGATATGTTATAAGGAGATGATTTATTCAAATATAGAAAATAGAAAATATTTGTGTTTAATGATATAAAGAAAAAAATAAACATTATTATTATAAGAACAAGTTCTTATAAGCTTCAGTGTGACAAGGAGTTAGAGAAAAAGAAAATTAAAATATGTTATGAAGAGATGATCTATTCAAATATAGAAAATATTAGTATTATAAGAACAAGTTCTTATAAACTTTGTAGTGAAAAGATGAAATCTCTTCCCTATAAGAACAAGTTTTTATGAGTTTTATAATGAAAAGATGAAATCCCTTATAATGGTAAATTTTTCCCTATATATATTTTAATAATTTTTCTTATTCTCTAATAAATTTAAAATTAATATAAAATTACATTGATAATAAATAATTTACCATTAATTTATTCAATAATAACTACCAATAATTACAACTGCTTTATAAAATCATAAATCTAATTCTTTTAATAGTTACAACTGCTTTATAAAATCATAAATCTAATTCTTTTAAGGATAACACAATTATATAACTAAGGCACTGAACCAATGATCACATACCTACATTGTTGAGTTGTCTAATTTATTTTAAAGTAAAGAGAAAGTATAATGTTCTAAATAATAAGATGCGGTTACTTGGGTTGTCTAATTTATTTTAAAGTAAAGAGAAAGTATAATGTTCTAAATAATAAGATGCGGTTACTAGGGTGAAAAATGCGTAAAATTGAATTGCGTATGTTTAAAGTCATGGAAAGGATTGGCCAAAGCCAGAGAAGGTTTAAAGCTCCGCACGCTTGGTAGTGAGTTATGCTTATGACTCATCCCCGTGCGTTAATGATGGCTTTTATGCTAAATTTTGTTCATAATCTCTCCTTTATTTTCAATATTGATTGCATTGGCTACTAGGCATTGGGTACGGGGCACTTATGGTGGAGAATGTTTAGATAGATATTAATATGGGAAGAAGTGGTTAAGGAAGTTTAAACCAGATTGAATTTATTGTTTTTTTTTTCATATTTGATATTGTGTGGTTTTGCAAGGTTAGGCTCTTTTTGGTTGTTACAGAGTGTTAATTTTTTGATGGTATTTATAGCCATTGTTTTTAGGTGAGTTTTTTTTTAATATTACGAATTTCTCCAGTTTGGGCTTGTAAACTCTTTTATGAGAGTGCAGGTATATACGGTCATCATTTTTTCTTATTTTTTTATTTTTTTTTTTATGGTTTTACGAAGTTGTGTAGTCTCTAGGATTTTTTTGAACTATTATAAAGTTAAGAAAGGTATTGATTTTATGTTTCTGGTTATTATCTGGTGTGTTTTTTAAGATGGTATTTGAAGTCTTGGCTACGAGGCCTTGTTACTGAGTTTCCTCAATTACACTTACACATCTTCTACACTCACAAGACAACCAATAATGTAGATGGACTCTCCATCAAACAAAATATTCATTCTATTTATTTTTGTTTTCTATATGAAGAACAACAAACCTACCAATCATGAGATATATAGAACTCAGTGTTACACCAAAACTCTAAACTCTATCATATTCTTTAGTATTTAAAAAAGAGAAATATCTTACATTCCATTAATATAGACAAAAAAACTCTTATAATCTTATTTCTCTATTAAGGTACGAATAATCACAAAATTAATACTTTATTTTTATTTTTTAATGTATTAATATAAATCTTTACAGAAGAATGATTACCAATAATAATAAATATTTTGTTAAGCTAAAAGATTAAAGTAATAGCTATTAATTATTTGTAAAAACTTGTATTTTATTATAATAAAAAATTTATTTTGTAAGCTAAAACGTTAAAGTAATAGCTATTAATTATTTGTAAAAACTTGTATTTATTATAATAAAGGAAATTGTAAATACTTTTGATGTTAGATATTTTATATTTATTGTAATAAAAAAAAATTATTACAATAATGATCTTTCATATAATATTTAATTTTTTATTACTTAAAAAAGTTTACTCAAGGCGTTATTGAACTAATGATTCTAAAAAAATTAGTTTTAAAGAATTTTGTTAAGTTATATATATATAATTTTGTCATTTCTGATTAGTAGTGGTTTTGAATGACTTGTTCGAAGCATATGGATAGTTAGGAAAACTCAACATTCTTTCGTACCTATAACCATTTAACCATAATAGAAGGGGTTCACATGTATGAAACCCTTTAATTCAAAAATAAGTTAAAAAGAACCGAAAATAAAACTAAGTAATTAAGGAAAAATGAATAATAAATCAGAGAAAAGGTGATACAATACCTGGTAGAAATTATCCTTGTCCATAGAAAGTTATGACGTTGAACTGACAAGGGTTAAATTCAACATGTGCACCTTCGATCAAAACCCTGTGAGGAATCAAGTAACAAACTCATGTGTTGCATTCCATCGAAACCTTGTTAGGTATTCCATCAAGAAAAACTTTGTGTTAACTTTAATATAAACTCTAAGAAGATAATAAAAAAACCCTCTCACAACTAAAAAGTTGAATGCATCATATATCCAAAGCCAAAAGTTAAATAAACCTATGATAAAGATGGATAGCAGGGTATTTTTGTTATACCCTTTGAAAGACCTGCAGTACCAAAAAAAATTGTTAGCCAAAATTTTGTTATTTAAGGTTCATCGAAAGAAAACATGTGAATCCCAAAGAAAATAATTAGTCATATTTCTTTTCCACATGTTTGATAAAAAAATAAGAAAAATATCAACCTATAAAACCCTCAACAACATAAATTCATCAAATAGACCGTGAAAAATGTTTATGTGTTGCTGCAGCCTGAGGTATTGTTGTAGGGTGGAAGGGGAAACCGTAATCCCTGACGAAACACACACTAGGAAGTGAATAACAGTGTTCAAACCTAACCCATTGTTGAGAAGCTCTTTGTCCATAGAGAGTATGCACAATGTCAAATGAAAAGTCTCGGAGGGTAGTTAGTCAAATGAGTAAGGAGTTTGAACCATCAACACCATCCATATGCCACATTCCATCTGAGGCATCTATCTATGACCCCGTCAAATGTATGGGTTAGAGCATTGAGTTGCATGTGAGACGTGTATCCCAAGTTCCACCTATCAAGAATTCCAAGTATGAGCCAAGGAGGGAGTTAGAATGCTAACACATTTGACTTTAGACCAAAAGGTTGCTAGTTTAATTTACTTTTGGTTCAATTTCTAATTTCCACACTGCTATAAAAAAAATAATGGTGGGCATAGTAAAAGATTTGGACTATGACGGTGATTCATATATCATATTGTATGAGGGTTCAATGGTTAATATAAATCATAAGTATAATTAGTGGTAAACATGTCTCGAGTTCGAGTAGTCGTGAGGTGAAGACAATGTGGTGCTCTCATAATACCTAAACATATTTTCTTTGCAAGATAAATGATGCATCTTGTGGATATATAATGTTTTCTTAAGTGTCGTGGAACCCAAAGTTAATGGTTCAAGTCTCATTATTTTTCAATTATATCTCTCTCTCTCTCTCTCCATATATATAGATATAATTTTTATAAGTTAGAAAGAAAATGAAGCATGACAGCAAGAGTGCCTCTATACTCAAATCATACTTAGGAATATACACATGGCGAGTATTTCCTCCAAATGATCTTGGAAGTATAGAACCTTTGTTTAAATAACAAACTTTTCTACATTTACCAATGACAACATTGCAACATTGATAAAGTGGAAGTAACAATTTTTTAGTGTGAAATTTTGGAGGTACATTACATAATGCAACATAATGTCCCTGTTTATAGAAAACATTAAGCATTATATCAAGAGCTAAACAAACTTGGAGGGAATGTATGAACACAAAACATTATATCAAGTTATTAATAGAAGATGAAATCATAAAACCTAAATTATTAGAAAGGATAAACACGAAATTGTTGGAGCAAGAGGAAACAAAGTAGGGATTGAAGAATAAGGGAATTTGGTTGGTTAAGGGGGATGATAATGCTAAATTCTTCATAAATTATGCAAAACATATGAAGAACATTAATACAATATTGGATTTAAAAAACAAGGAGAGTGCAAAAGTAAGAAATTTCTACATATAATTCTAATTCCTTTTATAGCACTTATTCCAAAAAAATTATTTAAATTCCTTTAATGACTGTAGGTCAATGTTTTTGCAACTTAATGTATAACATAATTTGGATTTTTAATAAAAGTAGGATGCATAACACAATGAAAACAACCATAAAAAAGACTACAAATAATAAAATGAAATCATATTTAGCTAAAACTTATTATAAGTTAAATTGGTTATACCTTAGATTAGTGATGATTCATATTGAAATCAATGTTTTAGTAAACTAGATAATATTATGTACAGCCTTTGCATCCTTTGTATTATTAATAAATGTTTTTTTTTTAATGAGATATTTAAAAAAATAAATAAATAACATTTTTATCATATTTTTTTATATATTAAATATATAAATAAAAAAGATAAATTATAAATTTACTTATAAAAAAAATCAAACATAAAGATTAAAACAAATTTTTAAATAGACATTGTAGAAATTTGTTGAAGAAATGGATAGACATGCTCTTCCCATGAAATCTTTTTAGATTTATTCATCCAAATCTATGTACTAAAATAAGAGGCGTACTTGTTTGATTTTGGTTTCTTTTTAAATTTAGGGATACATTGTTGAAATATGGTTGTGATTAATGTCAACTTAAGTAGTGCCATAAGAATCCATGCCTTTGATGATAAATATGACAAGGAAAATTAATATTTTTGGGGTTTACATCACTTTCATGAGATGGTCCTCATCATAATGATTCTAATGGTATGTGCATGACACGAGGCTCCTCAAGGTTTGAGAGATATGCCAAATCAAAGTTTGAAGCCTTCTTCTTGTGGTCAAAGTCCCCATAATGAGATAATGTGGCAACTTATCATTGCTCAAATCATGAAGCCAAGAGGGACTTTTGTTAAAGAAATAAATCAATTTTTTTTGGCTAGAATATTTTATGGAGGGGTTCAATTTCAAATTCAAATCAAATCAAAGGTGTAGTGTGGAGTTTTTGGCTCCAATGAATTTGAAATTTAAAATTTAAATCTCCATCCAAAAGACAAGTCGACCTCCCTCCCAAATGGCCTCCACTATTTGTATATATACAAGGCACCTTAGCCTTCCAACGTGAAATTATGCTTTGAATAATATCTGGTTGTCTGCGGCCCGTGAGTACTCCTAAAAATATTGAGTAGGGGGTCAAATTTCTGAAGAAGACTTGGGCTTATGGTTACATTTTGAGTTATGGTTTTGGCAAGGAGTTTTGTTGTTTGCTGAGGCATTTCGTCTTCTCTTGAAGGTCAAATCTAAAGGACTTTTTGGGCTACAAATTTCGCTGCCTCCTGAAATCAAAATGAGCTCAAATTTAAAGGGTATTTTGAGGTGTTAAAACATTGATTTGTGGTGATTTTCAGCCCCTAATGGCACACATATGTAATGAAAAGTCAAGAAGAATTCATTGTTGTAGGATTGAAGCAATTGATCTTCAAAGTATAAAGATTGTTTTTGTTTGGGATTAAGGTTATATTTCTATTTGGTTTTTGGATTTAGAAGGGGTTTTTAACATATTTAACAGATGTTAGTAACATTTCCCTGAGGCAAAAATTCGTGGAAGTACTGCAAAATTTTCAGCGTCTTCTTCAACATCTTCTGTGGGCATTTGGATCTCTTTAGGAAGCTTCAATTGTGTATTTTCTGAGGTAATTCATGGTGCAAAGTCCAAAAAGTTGTGAAGGCCAAGATCTGGTTTCATCATTAGTCCTATTTGACATTTTCAACCCTCCTAGGGCACAACTTGTGGTTTGATTTTGGCACATTTGTAGGCCTCTCTTGGAGTCGATCTATAAAAGTAGATATGGCATTTTTTCTTAAAGCTTTCTTAAGGTTCTGAAGAAAAAGCATTCTCATACCTAATTAATCTTCCCTTTAATGCAATCTGGTATGTCTTTCACGCCTCAACAAATTTAGATTTGTGGAACAAATACAAAACAATTTTTGCAAACCTATTTTGTTGATATCTATAGCCTTTCTTGGGGGGAACCGAGCTCAGACATAGGTTATTTTTCATGTTATATATTAATAGTATTTTTGGCCAATAGTGGTATTGTTGTAGACTATGACATGAGCTCTGGTTAGGGAAATTCAAAGTAAGGTATTGAAATATTTTGAGGCACAACTAAATTGAAAATAAGTTGTAGAAATGGTTTTGTGGGTAGTGAATTAGTCACTATTTAATTCTCCTCCAGGATGAGTTACTATTTTCAGCTCAGTGGCATTGAATACTTAATTAGATGAGACCAAGGAACTTAATATAAGTTTGCTCATGGATTGTTGAAGGTCTCAAACAAATTGATCATCATTTGAAGAAAAATATTCCATCTCATGCTTATTAGTATTCAAGGAGATATTTATGCTTCAACGCATTTGAGGAGAGTCTAGAACCCTTGTTCAATGACATCTTTACTACAATATTATAGTATGAAAAAGGAATTTTAATCTAAGGAATGAAGACTTGATTCTTTTTTTGAGTTGCATTCAGTCAGGATTATAGTTGCTACAAAGACCTTGTCATCTCTATAAATTGGTTGAGGTTTACGTGATATATGGCCACAGCCGCAGTAAGGATATTGATCATATTAATACCTCCTCCTTAAAGAAGCATCATGTACAACATTGATAATTAAGCGTGGATGAGGATTAGATTAGTGACTGACATCTTCCAACATCAACGAAACTAACTTAAAGGCATCTTCATCAGTAGATCATTTGGCATTAGAAAAATTGAGACAACTCAGGACATCTTTAGGTACAATAGTAACAATCTCTACTTCAACATTTTGAATTGATTATCTTGGAAGTTTTGCAGATTGTACATTAGTTGAATACATCAACAATTTGGAATTGGATTGTTATGTTTGAGTATTTTTGAAGTTGTGATATCATTGTACATTTGAACATATATCAGTGGCAAAGAACCTTTGTTGAATTCCTTTGTAAGTGGATCATTGTACCTAGTATGAGAATCCATAGTTCATTCTTCCATTTTTATATTTTTCAGGGTGGTTAGGTGGTGCAAGGTACGAGAGTGAAATCTCCTTCAGGTTGTAGCTTGAAAATACTTTAGGGTGGTAGAGTGGTGGTAGGGAAAGTTGGAGTTTACAGGTGTTGGAGCATCCTATCAGTGGAGCTATTAAAACCAGGGCATTGGAGGATCCTTCCAGTTGGGGTTGGTAAAATCAATGTGTAGGAGCATCCTGTTAGGACCTAATTCTACCTTGTAAGCTTGAATTCTTTTCTAGAGTACTAGGGAATTGGGGCTTCCCTTTTAATTAGAGCTAAAGCATTTTGTACTCACAATAGATTAAAAGTATTTGAGGATTTTTTTCCATAAAAATTTTCATCTTAAAAAATCTCTTATATACTCTTCTTTGTGTTGAGTTAATGTTTTGTTTATTATTAATGCTCTCAAAATTAATTATTTATTAATTTTAATAAGAAATACTAATTCATGCTTCTTATTATTTCCAACCTGAATTAAATTATTATCCTAAAAAAAATCTTCATAAAAATGAAAATTAGATGTATTGCAGATCGGATTCTTAAAAGCAACACCAAAAATAGAAGGAATATATATATAAAAGGGTAGGTTTTGACTTCCATGTGGACTTATATGTGAAATTGTGCTTTTCCTCTTTAATTATTGGTTATCAGAGGACAAAGTTTATTTGAACTTTAGAGTTATGAAATATAATAATAATAAAAAATTAATTATTTTCAATTAAAATATAAAAATTAGAAAAATATGTATTTTATAAAAATGTGTTTTACATATTATTTAAAATGATTTATTAGAAGAGATAATCCAGTTATGTACAAATAATAGATTTTATTTATTTATAATAATTGTTTGTGTGGAGAAATATTTTTAAGTATAAGAACAATATAGGAGAGAGGTTGTCTTATAGCATTATTTTTAAGAATAATAAATAATAGTTATATTAATAAATTAAAAAAATGTAATTCATTTGTAATTATTTTGTAATTTTTAGTGTATAGAGATAAATGATGAAAGTAAAAAAAAAAAAAAAAAAAAATCTAATTTGATATAGAAAAATAAAAATAATTGAAAATTAAAAACTGCTAATTTCAGTTATAATTGATTTCTAATTGTTAGTATAAGAGACTTGTGTATTCTATGAGGTTGACACATGACACTTATGTAATATTAATATTACAATCCAATAGGAAAGATGTGTGATTCATTCCATATTTAATATAGAGTTGACATAATATTTTGAAATACATATATTAATAACAAAAAAATATTTAAGTCACATCCATAAATAAAATATTTCCATATTTATATTAATGAAATTAAACTATTGAAATTAAAAGTTTTATATTTTAATATAGAAAGACAAGTAGGGAAATGTTTCTTAATTATATTAAAAAATGTTTTCTAATTTAAAATATAAGTGAGAAGTGTTAAGCTTGTAAGGTAAAATCATGAACGACAAAGTCTAATATGAAAATATAAAACGATGGGGAATTTTTACGTTAAATTGCACCCCATTCTTTGTCATTCGTATTTGGACGCTGTGATTTCCAGTTGTGTTACGCATAATTAATTGGCGTGAAGCCCACGCATTTATTATGAGTCAATGATTGGTCACACAATTCTTGGGTCACAATTTAATATAATTTTTACACACATTTATTTTGAGTGGATGATTCATTATCATTTTATTAATTTTTTCAAATTAATATTTTTAAGATATATATTTCCAAATTTTTTCCAAATTTAAATTTGGTAACTATGGGAGTAAAACGGAATGTCCTCATCTTACATCAATACGAACTTTAGGATGAGTTTTAATTTGCTTCGAGGACTCGACTACAGCTTCAGTTAATTTGGATTTGGATGAATAATTAATTACAATGAACACTCATTTTTGCAGTTATAAGTGGTATCTTACAGGGCTGCTGAGAGCGTTGATATTTTTAATACGATTTAACGGTCATATCTGTAGCAATTGATAGCATACGATTTAACAGTGACAAATCTGTAGCAATTGGTATACGATTTAACAGTGAAGGCGCGCTGATGTTGTTAGTATAATTAATACGAATAACCGTCATCCTGGCCGCAATTAGGAAGTCGGTGTCAAATGGTTGAGGCGCGCTGGCAAAGTTGAATAAATCTTATATTGAGATATTTAAAGGTAACAAATTTTTAATTTATTTTTTTATTATTTAATATCAAAATTAATATAGCTTGAGTAGGTTTAATGGTTAAGAGCATGTGTTTCCTCTTAAGAGGTCACAGGTTCAAAACTAGAGGGAAAGAGAGTATGTATGCCTTCGTAGACTTAGCAGTCAAATTGCTGCGCGAAGGTGGGTCCCTTGTCCCACAAACAAGGGGGTCTCATACACCAATTTGGGTGTCTGGCTTTGGCTGTGACCTTAAAAATGGATATATTATTATTTATTATTATTATTATGATTTTAAAAATTATTATTTATTATTTTAATATAAATATTATAGGTTATGAAATAAGGATGTGCAGTAGGTTTGGAATTTTTTTGACAAGAAAGATTTGTTAGTTGAACTTATCTCTTTACTCATCTCGACTTCAGTCTATTGTTTTTTTAGTTCGATCTAAGTTTCAGTTGAGAGTCGACTTCGATTCGGGGTTTGGTAGGGTTTTAAAGTAGTTTGTCTTTGTCACATAGGAGAGTAGAGTGACCAACCAACTATGGTTCAGGTGGGGTCCAGTTGGCTTGGTCAAGCCTCGAAGTGGTGGGCCAGTCATGGAAAAAGGAAGCGAGGAGTAAGCAAAGCCCTAACTCTTGACCTTAGGTGAAACTCGTGAGCTCGAGCAAGGCAATTGTGGGAAGAGCAATTTGGAACACCGGTTACGCTGAAGTGCAGGTGCACTGAGACGAAATATGAAGCAACGAGAGAGGGTAGAGGACGAAGCACAGGAGTTTGGAGATTTACAAGTTCATTGTTGCAATTTAAGGTGAGGAGGGCCAGTTTAATGGGCCCATAACCCATAGGATCATGAGATTTGAGCCATTCGGAAGTAAAAATTTACAGACCCCTAGGTTGTTTGCATCAAGTGGTAGGTGAACAAATTCTAAGTGTGATTCGGTAGAATTTTTTGTTGCAACTCCACAACTGCGTTTGTGGTTAGAATTGTCGAGAGAAATGAGTAGCGTGCAACAACCAAAGGAGACGAGGGGGCTTAAGAAGGTTCCATATGTGGTGAACTTGTGATGCCAAGTGATTCAACATAGGAGAGAGCATGGTGAGGTGTTAGTGGAGGTTTGGTTGCAACTCAATGCTAAGTTGGAGCAAAATCTCAAGGATACATGTGGAGAAGGAAACTAATGCGAGGATGAATGAGATGTAGCAATGAAGCACATGATTGGGAGATCATGAAGAATTTCAAGAACAAAAGTTTGATGTAGGAGAATTGATCCCCCCAAATCAAAATTGATAATTTAGCCATTAGGAAGGTGAGGACATGGTGACGCGGCTGAGGGGTTGTGATTTTCCTCGCAAATTGTGTAACCACCAACAAATTTCTTATGTAATTACTATTTCGTAGTGTGTTGTTAGTAAAATATAGAAAGGATTGTCTATCCAAAATGATCCATGATATTAATTTCTCCTTATATATATGTAGCCTCTGAGCATGTTAAAGAGGGACCATTACAATGGAGATTTGGCTCACCATGGTGCTAGAATATAGTGTGAAGGTGACTAGCCAATGTAAATTAGGCCCATGGAGGCCTTATGTGTAATTACCTCGATATTAATGCAAGTATGTATATTTGTATTTTAATTTTATGTCTTTTGTGTGTAACCTGTGTTGAGTGAAATACGTTTCGTCAATCCACAATCGTGACAAACAGAGTAGTGTAGAATGATATAGAGATGTGTATGTATGGTGGGATATCCATGCATAGATGTTAACATGGGGGATTACAGAATGAATAAGGCCTGGTCACGAGTTTAATTCATCGAGTATTCTATTGCATGTATGAAGGAAAGATGTGTAGCAATGGAAGCATGTTTGAAGTTTCAATGAGGAGTGTCAAATCTTTTCAGATGTTAAAGTCCCGCTATCAACCTCGACCTCCCTAGTTTTCTTGACCTTAACCAATCGTGTCTTTAGTTCAAATCGAGTTCTCAAGAGCTAACCTTGACTCGGGGTTTGGTTGGGCACCAAAATAGTCGTCTTGTCATGGAGGAGAGTAAAGCGACCAATGAACTTCAACTACAGTGGGGTCCAGTCGGCTTGGTCAGGCCTCAAAGTGGTTAGGGCTAGCCATAGAAAAAGGAAGTCGGGAGTAAGCAAAGCCCTCACTCTCAATCTTAAGTGGTACCTGTGAGCTTGAACCGAGGAATTGTGGGCAGAGCAAGTTGGACGCTAGTTATGTTGAAGCACGGGTGCAATGAGAAGAAATATGGAGTAGTCAAGAGAGGGCAAAGGATGAAACACTATAGTTTAGAAATTTAGGAGTTCATTACTATAATTTAAGGAGAGGTAAGCTAGCTTATGGGTTATATGAGATTTGAGCTATCTGGAGATCGAAATTTGTAAACCCCTAGATCGTCTACATCAACTCATTTGAAAACTTACATAAGCTTGTTGAAAAATGCAATGACAAATTCTCAATTTGATTTTGCCTTGATTAAACTGATAAAATTGAATTTCCACATCAAGGGACAGATTGGATGTAGTTAACTTGTGTGACATGGCTTGTGTCACCTAGTTTACTCAGTAAATTCGAGTTGGAGGGGTTAGATTTTAATTCAGAATGTGTGATTTCTAATTTGTAACAATCAAGATAAGTTATATCAAGTTTTTTTTTGCAGTTAAACTAGTTTCAACTGTTGGAGGAACTAGTGGAAGGTCAGTTGTGCATTGGAACTTCAGTCAAACTCAGTGATCATCTAGTTAACTAATCAATCAACCTAAAATAACTAGTGCATGCAAAAAATTCGAGTTACCCAGTTGAGGTGGAGATTCAAAGGCAGTGTAACATCAATTGTACATTATTCCAAAGTGTATAGGTGTTGCATGCAATCTGATGATCAACTCAAGGATTTTCACAATCCATTTTGGAGAAATTACTAAATAATAGGGCCCCAATTTCTCAAGGAATTTCGCAAGGAAATAGGTGCTCAAGCAGAGGCAAAATTTGACTAAGTCTGGGTCATATCTTCTGAGTGAGCAGAGAGATAGGTTATGCACTTGCAGGTTGTGCTCAGTTGAGCAAAACATTTGCAATACATCTATATTCATCAGATTAATGCAAGTAGACATTGGGATATTTAGTAGTTTGCTTTCCCTGGGAAAAACACAATTTTCATATGAGTGATTTCTTATCGCATGTCTGATATTTTTGTTCTAAATTGTGAATTAATGTCCACAGAGTAGTAGAGTAGGTTTGTGTCTTTTCGTTTTCATTAAAAATTCGTAAGCAGTTGTAAATCTACATCATAATTTCTACATGGTATCAGAGCATGATTCACATTAGAGTAATAATTTCAAAGTTGTTACTGAGGAGGTTCAAATTTGGAGTTCAGTGCAGTAAGATCTCTGTAGATTTGAGAAGATGACCTTTAATGGACTAAGGCTAGAGTATGCCTTGGAAGGCACCTCTAATTTTGTTGCATGGAAGGATCACATGGAGGCGATATTGGATGACAATGGATTGATATAATACATCAAGAAAAATGTTGCAAAACCACCGGATTCTGATGCCCAAAACCTTGCTTAGTGGAAGAAAGATGTAGCCAAGGGAAGGAGAATAATATTGGAGGGAGTATGGGATCACATTGTCTCAAATATCCATCAAAAATAAACTTCGTTCGCAATGTGGAAAGTATTGATTGAATTGTTCGAGAATAATAGTGACCACAAGAGGCTGGCACTCAAGGATAAACTTTGAAGTATCAATATGCAAAATAATGGCATTATTCTACAATATCTGAACAAGTTCACACAATGTTGTGATGGACTTGATGAGGTTAGTGTTAATGTCCCCGAAGAAGACTTTGTAAGCCTATCCCTTCTAGGCCTTCCCAAGAGTTGGAATAACTATCAAGATTCGGTGAATGGGAGGGAGAAATACAAAATTGAGAGAAATTATGGTCTAATTTGGTACACGAGGAAATAAAGTGAAATGCTAGAGATGAAAATTCATCCAAGGGAGAGGGTGAAGAAAAATTTGTATTGGATTGAAAAAAAAAGAGGGGAAAAGGGAAGAAATCTCAATATAAACTAGAATACAGTCAAGGGGGAAAGAAAAAAGATTTGCCCAAAATTAAATGCTTCCATTGTCATGAATTCAAGCACTATGCCACAAAGTGTCCACACAAAAAAGAAAAGTGAGAAAACCTCATGAGGAGTGACAGGTGAAGCCTTGGCTTCACAGTTTGAGTTTAAATTTACCGTCATTGCATCCATGATCAACATAGTGATGGGGAGTGTGTGGTACTCGAACTCAGGTGCATCGTTCCACACAGAGGGTGTTGAGACTTTTTTAGTGACTTGGAAAAAAAATATTTGTAGATTCACATTGTGATGGGGGATGATGGAAGGTATAGTGCGACCGATATTGGTACGGTAACCTTTCAGAGGGAGTTGGGCTCCCCCCCAGGCTAAAGGATGTCATGTTTGTTCTGGGCCTAAAGAAAAATCTCGTCTCTTTTGCAGTTTTGAAGACTGTGGTTATGATATGATCTTCAACTAAGGAAAGAAATTCATGAGACACATAGCCATGAGATAGGTGAAGTAGTTCGGGGTTCGTGTGAAGAACTTGCATAAGCTAGATGTGTAAGATTGTGCCTCATTAATAAAAATGGCGAAGAAGGTGTAGAGTCACGATGTAGGTGAACTTTGGCATAAAATACTTGGTCATTTGCATCATGGCGCCCTAAAGATCATGCAAAAGATAACCACATGCCTTCCCAAAGAAGCACTTAAGCAACAAGATGTATTCAAAGCATGTACTTTGGGGAAGTATACAAAATTCGCTTTCCATGATTGGGACAACAAATCACATGTAGTCTTGGAAAGGATACACTTTGATGTGCATGGAACTCTCTCAACAACCTCCACTACTAGGAACAAATATTTTGTCATTTTTATTGATGACTTCTCACGAAAGTGCTACATCTTCTTCATGTAGAAGAAATACGAGACAATATCCAAGTTCGTAGAATTCAAGGCATTGGTTGAGAAAGAAACTGACAAGAAGGTGAAGGTTGTCAGGAGCGATAATGGACATGAGTACATGTCGAGCGAATTTAAAAATTTATGTGCAAAAGAAGGCATTCGATGAGAGTTGACAACACCCCACAACCCACAAAGGAATGAGGTTGCTGAGAGAAAGAAACATAGAATTATAGGAGCAACGAGGGTTGTCCTATATGACCAAGGCCTACCTCTGCATTTGTGGGCTAAGGCATGCAACACAACAACCTATTTTCAAAATGAGATTACTCATATGATTCTTGGCATGATTACATCGAAGGAGGCTTTCTCAAGGAGAAATCCAGATGTGTTGCACTTTAGGTTTTTTGGAGCCTCTGTTTATTGCCATGTCTCCAAAGAATAAAGGAAAAAGCTAGAGTTGTGTTAGGCCCCTATAATACTAGTGATTCCCCCATTACTATTGTCATTGTATCCCTTATTGTTATTATTGTGCCCCTATTGTCCCCATATTATTATTAGTATGCCCCATAGAAACCCACTAATGTTATTTTTGTGCCCTTATGTTATTACTGTTATGTTGGCTTGATTATATTGTGACCCCTTAGACTCCTATATATAGAAGGGAGGCTTAGTCATTTGTATCATCCAAGAATTGTTCATTTATGTAATGTAAAAGAGGTTGCCTCCTCAAAGATGCTGAATTCTAAGGCGTTGATCTATATTTTCTATCTTTTTGTGAGCTGGTTTCCTAACATTTGGTATCAGAGCTTTGAATTCTAGGGTTTCGCTGCTCCAAACAAGTCATTGTGGCATTTCCGCTATAACATTTTTTCTGCAACGTTTCAGGAGCTACAAGAAAAACCCATTTGAGCTGAAATCGTTCTAAACTTCTTGTCCAAATTTCAGAGCTTGTCTCGCTATATTTATGATTTGAGGAGGTTAGGGTTTTTGCAGACTCCCAAATTACATTCCAAACAGGTGACTTGGGGAAAATCGTCATAACGTTTGTTTTGAGCATTAGATTGAAATTTCGTAAGAAGTTTTGGAAAGAGGAAGACTTGTAGTTTTCTGTGTATTAGTTTTAGGTACTAAGGTTGAAACAGTGACACATGGCATGTCATACAAGTTTTCTCTATTGAACTAGTCTATTACAACCTTTATCCATTCCAAGCCAATGTTGGGAGGAGGTTTCAATGGATTTTATCACAGGTTTACCCAAGTATGAAGGAAAGAGTGTCATTATGGTGGTAGTTGACAGACTTACCAAGTATGCACACTTTTGTGCATTATCACATCCATTTAAAGCCAATACAATTTCTACTGTACTTATGGAAACAATTCAAAAGCTACATGGAAACCCAAAGATTATTGTAAGTGACAGAGATCCCAATTTCACTGGAAATTTTTTGACAGAATTATTTTCTTGTCTTGGTACTGAATTAACTCATAGCTCATATTATCATCCTCAATCTGATGGGAAAACTAAGATAGTAAACAAATGTTTGGAAGGATATATTCGTTTCTTTGTATCGGATAAACAGACACAATGGGTTAAATGGTTGCCTCTGGTTGAATGGCCGTATAACAATTCCTTCCATACTGCAACAAAAATGACCCCATTTATGGCACTTTATAGATATCATCCACCATCCATCACATAATATTTAAGAGAAAATTCTAAGGCTCAAGCAATTGGAACATCACATCGAGCATCAACAACAAGTTCTTCAACTCTTAAAGAATAACCTCATGTTGGCACAAAATAGAATGAAACAACAGGTAGATCAACATCGCAGTGAAAGAAGTTTTCATGTAGGTGACTGGGTATTCCTACGACTACAACCATATAAACAAATGTCCCTCAAGCAAGCTAAGAAGGATAATAAATTATCACCAAAGTATTATGGTCCGTACAAGGTGTTGCAAAAGATTGGTACTATGGCATACAAATTGGAGCTTCCTGCAGCTTCCTGAATGCACCTAGTTTTCTATGTTTCATGTTTAAAGAAGGTTATAGGTGGCAAGTTCCCAGTTCAAAATATATTGCTAGAACTTGACGAGGAAGGAAAAATCATATTGTAACCGGAAGCAGTCACAGAAACAAGAACTCAAAAGCTACGAAATCGATCAATTTCGGAGTATCTCATCAAGTGGAAGAACTTATCCGCTGAAGATTCCACATGGGAGGATGAGAATTTTATACAGAAGCATCCAAAACTACTCAAGGGTTGAGGACAACGCTTTTCGGAAGGAGAGGGGCATGCTAGGCCCCTATAATATTGGTGATTCCCCCATTACTATTTTCATTGTATCCCTTATTGTTATTATTGTGCCCTTGTTGTCCTCATATTGTTATTAGTATGCCCCATAGAAACCCACTATTGTTATTTTTGTGCCCTTGTGTTATTATTGTTATGTTGACTTGATTATATTGAAGGGAGGTTTAGACATTTTTATCATCCAAGAATTGTTCATTTCTGTAATGTAAAGGAGGTTGCCCCCTTGAAGAGGCTGAATTCTAAGGTGTTGATCTATCTTTTATATCTTTTGTGAGCCAGTTTCCTAACAAGTTGATGGTGGAAATGGGGGTATTTGTGGGTTACAAAGAAACTCCCCATAATTACCGTGTGTACTTGACATCCCTCAGAATGATAGTTGTGTAAAGGGATGTCAAACTTGATGAGAAGAAAGCAATGTGGTGCTCTCTTGAGAGGGAACTTCAGATCCCATTAGAAGAGGTTCTTTTAGCTCCAAAGGACAAACCTTAGGTAGTTGTGGAGAAACCACAAATTGAGGAGTAGAGAGTAGAGATAACCACTCAAGTAGAATCATCCAGAGAAGACATGAAAATAACCAAGGAAGTTGAGATACTTGTACAGGATGCGAGGGAGAATGTGGGTGTTAATTCAATTCAGTGCAGGCAGAGAAGGTTACTTGAATGATACACTCACTACATGGCTCTAATGACTAAGCTTGTAGAGACTGAGCCATCCTCTTTTGAGGAAGCAATAGAGTAACCTATATGGCTTGACGCAATGGTGGAGGAATATAAATCCAATATAAGGAAAAATATTTTGGAATTGGTCCCAAAACCAACAGATAAATTAGTTGTGGGTTCAAGATGGATCTTCAAGGTAAAGCATGTAGCAGACGCAAGCATAGAGAAGTATAAGGCCAAATTTGTGGCCAAGGGGTACTCTCAAGTTGAGGGGATTAAATATGAGGAGACCTTTGCTACTATAGCAAGGTGCTAATCCATTTGATCAACTCTTACTTTGGTTGCATAGATGGGGTGTAAGATCCACCAGATGGATGTAAAATCAACATTCCCCAATGGATTTATTGAGGAGGAGGTGTAAATCGAGCAACCCAAAGGCTTTGATACTTTTGATTGAGAGTCTCATGTGTGAAAAATCAAGCAAGCACTGTACAATCTTAAACAACCACCCCATGCTTGATACACTGGGATAGATAGCTATCTCACCTGCGGTTTGGGCTTCACCAAAATTGAGGTGGATGCAAACCTTTATAATCTCTTGGTAGAAGGTAAATTACTCATTATTGTATTATATGTTGATGATTTGATTTTAACTGGTGATGAGCAGTTGATCGGATCTTGCAAGGAGGACCTTGAAAGGGATTTCGAAATGAGGGACATGGCTCTGATGCACTACTTCCTCGGGTTGAAAGTATGCACGGCGATGGGGAACTATTTGTCTCTCAAGGAAGGTATGCAAATGATATACTATAGAGATTACACATGGATGGTTGCAAGCCCATATGGACACCTCTAGTGATTAACTAGAGGAAGGAGAATGCCACTTCAGGTGAATAAGTGGATGCTACCATTTATCAACAATTAGTGGGTTCACTGATGTATCTTGTGAACACACGATGAGATATGTGCTATGCAGTAAATCATCTAATCCAAGCTATGTTTAGGCTAAGCAAATTATTTTGGAAGGCAACTAAACATGTTTTATGATAGCTCAAAGGAACTACCCAATTTGGACTATAGTACATATGGATAGACAGAGTGAATTTGTGTGGCTTCAAAGATGCAAATTGGGCGAGAAGTCCACCGAACCGAAATCGTACATCAAGTGGAATTTTTAGTTTTGTATCCACAATGGTTTCTTCGTACAACAGGAATCAAAGCCCTAGGGCGCTCAACTCGACAAAAGAAGAATACATGGCTATAAGTCAAGCAACATGTGAGGTGACCTGGATAATAAAGATACTTGTTAGATTGTTTGGTCTGATGATGGATCCAACTGTGATCTACTGTGATAATTAGAGTTGCATAAAGCTCTATGATAATCTTGTTTTTCACGATCGATGATCCAAGCATATATATATCCCGTATCACCATTTACAGGACTAGGTGGAAAGGCGGATCATGTTGTTGTAGTACGTTCCGATAGAGGAAGAAGACGTTGACATTTTGACAAAGGCCTTGTCAAGAGGAAAGTTTGAGTTCTACAGGTGTAGGAAGGGGTGGTTGGTAATCCCTTTCTTGATGAGAGGGAGTGTTGAAAAATGTAGCGAAAAATTCTCAATTTGATGTTTCCTTGATTAAATTGAGAAAATTCTAATTTACACATCAACAAACAACTTGGATGGAGTTAACTTGTGTGACATTGCTTGTCTCACCTAGATTACTCAGTAAATTCTAGTTGGAGGAGTTAGAGTTCAGTTCAACATGTGTGATTGCTAATTTGTAGCAAACAAGAACAGTTATCTCAAGTTGTTTTCAGTTAAACTAGTTCCAACTGTTGGAGGAACTAGTGGAAGGTTAGTTGTGCAGTGGGATTTTAGTCAAACTCAGTGATCATCTAGTTAAGTGATAAATCGACCTAATATAGCTAGTGCATGTAGAGACTTCGAGTTACCCAGTTGAGGTGTATATTCAAAGGCAGTGTAACATCAGTTGTAAACTATTTCAAAGTGTACAAGTGTTGCATGCAAGCTGATGATCAACCTAAGGAATTGCGCAATCCATTTTGGAGAAATTCCTAAATAATAGGGGCCTAATTTCTCAAGGAATCACACAAGGAAATAGGGGCTCAAGTAGAGGCAAAATTTGATGAAGTCTGGATAAGAGCCTTTCACTAAGGAAAGAGATAGGTTATGCACTTGCAGTTTTTACTCACTTGAGCAAAGCAATTGTAATGCATCTCTATTCATCACATTAATGCAAGCAAGCATTGGGGTTTTTAGTAGTTTCCTTTCCCCGGATAAATACTATTTTTATTTTTATTGCATATCTCATATTTTTGTTCTAAATTACAGATTAATGTCACTAGGGAAATAGATTAAGTTTATATCTTATGATTTTAATTAAAAATTCATAAACAATTGCAAATCTACACCATAACTTCTACTAAACTAGCCAAATAATAATAATAAACTTTATTTTAAAAAATATTTTAGAAGGCAGCTAAACATGTTTTATGGTAGCTGAGAGGCACTACCCAGTTTGGACTATAGTACATATGGATAGAGGGAGTGAAAGTGTGTGACTTCAAAGATGCAAATTGGGCGGAAAGTCCATCAGACCGAAAGAGTACACCAGGTGGGATTTTCAATGTTGGGTCCACAACGATTTATTCGTACAACAAGAATCAAAGGTCTGTGGCGCTTAGCTGGGCAAAAGAAGAATACTTGGCTGCAAGTCAAGCAACATGTGAGGTGACTTGGATAAGAAAGATACTTGTTGGATTGTTTGGTCAGATGATGGATCCAACTGTGATCTATTGTGATAATCACAGTTGCATCAAGCTCTATGAAAATCTTGCTTTTCACGATCGATGATCCAAGCATATATATATCCGATATCACCATTTACGGGACTAGAGGCAAAGGTGGATAATGTTGTTGCAATACGTTTTGACAGAGGAACAAGACATTGACAGTTTGACAGAGGCATTGTCAAGAGGAAAGTTTGAGTTCCACAGGTGAAGGACAGGGGGTGGTTGGTATTCCCTTTCTTGATGAGAGGGAGTGTTGAAAAATGCAACAAAAAATTCTCAATTTGATTTTGCCTTGATTAAATTGAGAAAATTCTAATTTGCACATCAACAAACAACTTGAATGGAGTTAACTTGTGTGACATGGCTTGTCTCACCTAGTTTACTCAGTAAATTCTAGTTGGAGGAGTTAGAGTTTAGTTTAACATGTGTGATTTCTAATTTGTAGCAAACAAGAACATTTATCTCAAGTTGTTTTCAGTTAAACTAGTTCCAACTGTTGGAGGAACTAGTAGAAACTAGTAGAAGGTCAGTTGTGTAGTGGAATATGAGTTGTAGACTATTTTGGAGTGTACAAGTTTTGCATGCAACCTGATGATCCGAGGAGTTGTGCCATCCATTTTGGAGAAATTCCTAAATAATAGGGGCCAAATTTCTCAAGGAATCACACAAGGAAATAGAGGTTCAAGTAGAGACAAAATTTGACAAAGTCTCAGTTAGAGCTTTTCACTAAGCAGAGAGACAGCTTATGTACTTGTATTTTTTACTCACTTGAGCAAAGTAATTGTAATACATCTCTATTCATTAGATTAATGCAAGCAAACGTTGGGGTTTTTAGCAATTTGCTTTCCCCGAAAAAAATAATATTTACATGTATATAATTTTTATTGCATATCTCATATTTTTTTCTAAATTATGAATTATTGTCACTAAAGCATTATAATAAGTTTGTATCTTATAATTTTAATTAAAAAATCATAAACAATTACACATCTACACCATGATTTCTATAAAACTAACTTAAAAAATAATAATAAACTTTATATTAATTTTTTATTAAATTAAAAATAAATTATTTTAAATATTATTAAATATACACCCAACCACTTTTATATTGAAATTGTAAAATATTTAAATACAATGATTTAAAAATTTTCTTTCTCCCAATAGTCAAACAGTCAGCTTATTTATTTATTTTTATATATTTTCAAAATTTGTAATAAATATAGAAATGCATCACTGGGCACTTAAAAACGCTCATTTTTCATATTTGGTTTTCTCTCGTAATAAGATATTCTACTTTCAAATTATTTCGGTTATTAAAATTCTAATTGAAACGAGGTTACCATATTGAAACCACTTTCAAACTGTGCGACTGAGACTTGCTGTGAATATATGTTCAACTTTGATGATCAGAAAGTGTAAATAGACCCATCGCTTTATAAATGATCAATCTTTATATTATCACCGGATATAAATGATCAATCTTTATATTATCACCGGATATGTTAAGGTTTCCCTTAGTGTAAGCCGTATGCTATATGTTCATCATTCCATTTGTTGCTCCATTGCCCAGTGGTTCTTGATCGGTGGTGTTTATTGCGTTGCTTACCTCATGCGCGATGACCGCCGATGTTTGCAATTAAGAAGTGCATTTGTAGGAATAACGATCGCTTTAGGCGACTATCACCATATAGTCATTATTTTCCGTTCACCTTTACCAAATTCGGTGGAAAATAATGGATTTTCTAAAGATTTTGATAAGCAATGGATTTTTTAAGGATTTTAATAAGATTAGATAAGAATTTTTGTAAATCTAAATTATAGTTGTGAAATTTTAAGATTTTAGATTCCAAAATTTTTTTATGGCAATAAATTTATTGTCCAAAAAACAATATTCAAACACTTTAAACTAAGAACACCAGCAAAACAGTTACAAATCTATTCCAAACACCAAAACTCAATTTTTTTTTTGAATATTGTATTTTACCAAATTCCAACCATTTTTAACCATCCAAACCAATTTATCCCTCAATAAAAAACTTTGGATAACAGAACTTGTTTTTTTTGGCATAACTGACCTTGTTTTTGGCCATTTTCTTGAAAATCTAATAAACAACATACTTGACATCTCATATTTTTATCCTTTAAATCAAACTTTTATGGACGTCAGTTAAAAACTTCAATTTTACTTGCATTTTCAAGATAAGTAAAATTACAGGTGCGAGGTATTTTCAAAGGCAAAAACGGAATTCCCTTCCTCTTAAGTCAATACAATTCATCAAAATTAGGTAATGAATTAGGTTTTCAGTCAAGCAAGTGTCGTTGTGGAGTTTTTTTTTTTTTTTTAATTTATTATTATTATTAATTTTGTTTTGATGGCATATATAAATTTAATTTGCTAAAAAGTCTTTCAGACACTCAACTTATCTAGAGTTCACATCTCCATCTTCCATAAAATCCTTACAATTTTGAAGCCCTCCAAAACTTAAATAGCTTCAGTTAAATTCGATTTGGATAATTAGAATGAGCAGTCATTTCTGCAGTTATAACTCGTACGTTATGGGGTGTTAAGATCGTTAATATATTTAATACGATTTAACAGCGATGTTTGTAACAATTGGAATAATTAATACGATTAACTGTTGTCCTTGCAGCAATTCGGAAGTCGGTGTCAAGATGGTTGAGACGCGTATGAACTAATACTACTCACAATAAATCATATATTGAGATATTTAAAAGTAATTATTTTTTATTATTTAATATAAAATATTATAGGTTATGAAATTAAATAATAAAAAATGTTTTTAAATATATAATAAATAGTAGTAAAGTGTAAATAAATGGTAGGTTTATGTTTGGTTAAGGGTTTATCTTATTTGAGCTTAAGAAAATAGGTTCATTATTCAAGGACTTAGGGAAATAGGTTAACAATTGAAGACTCAGAGACATTTTTTTGGAGTGAAAGTTTGCCCCTTTACGGATCACCAACGGGTTATGGTTTTCTTTAAATAAGGATGATGAGTTCGCTGTGCATTAGCAGATATAGCAGCTAAAGATAGTTGTATGTTGGTTTGACACCTAAGTTATGATAGATTTTCTCATCTCTAAAAATAATAGATGGTAAGGAGCGAAAGATAGTTGTATGTTGGTTTGACACCTGAATTATGATAGATTTTGCCCACCTCTAAAAAACAATAGATGATAAGGAGCTAAAGATAGTTGTATGTTGGTTTGATACCTGAGTTATGATAGATTTTCCCAACTCTAAAAACAATAGATGGTAAGGTTCTCTGTATCATTCCGTAAAAATATGGCCATGCTAATGGTTGGTAAGACCAACTTTTGAGTGATTTTGACCACTTAAATGTCCGTGGATAGGTACTACTTAAGCCATAGATTAATGGTACATTCATCTAGAAACTCACATAAATTAGTAAACAAAAAAGTAATAAACTTTAAATTAAAAAAATAAATTTAAATAGTTTTTCTATTAAATTAAATAATATATTTAAAATATTATTAATATACATTCCAATTTTTTATATTAAATTGTAAAATATTTAAATACTTTTGATCGAATGATTTCAATTTTTTTTTTTTTAACTCACTAAGTTTTGAGTTTTGAACCTCATGCTTTACACATTACTCCATAACAAAAAGAGCCAATTAAATGGCACTCCATGGGCTAAATTTTTCCTTCCCTTTTAAACTTATTTGGCTTATGTATTTAATGTTGAGAAATGAAATGAGTGGTAAAACCATAACCATCACTTTTTGGTTAAAAATGCTTATTTTTCATATCTAGTTATTTATAATGCAAATTGTTTATTTAGGATAGGATGATAATTAATGATTATTCAGTTTATTAAATTTTTAAAAAGAAAAAAATTATTTGGGTAGCTCAATTGGCAATGGTTATGGAAATGAAGTCACCAAACTTGAAGTCTTGGGTTCAAATCTTGTACTATTCCCAATTGGCAATAGTTGTGGAAATGAAGTCTCACCCTGATGAAGAATTATTTTGTTTATTTTATTATTTTGTCAATAAAATTCAAGTGACGCATACATAATTATTTTGTTTATTTTATTGTTTCGTCAATAAAATTCTAGTGAAGCATACCATGTTAATGCACAGTCAACAATTTATGAAATCTCACCCTGATGAAGAATTATTTTGTTTATTTTATTATTTTGTCAATAAAATTCAAGTGACGCATACATAATTATTTTGTTTATTTTATTGTTTTGTCAATAAAATTATAGTGAAGCATACCATGTTAATGCACAGTCAACAATTTTCATTCTTAGTCAGCTTCACCAACAACGTTCAATTATAGTAAACCAAAGTCAACCATAATCTTCCCCTTAATGGTAGGTCAACCATGGTAATAGTTTTCAATCATGTTCAACTAAGGTGAACCTTGGTAATCACTGTCAATCATGGTCAACTAGGAATATCATAATGTTATTATCACAATGTTATATTTCTCTATATAGTAGCCAGATTTCGTTCTAATTTCAATGTTAATGTTACATTGTTAGATTAATGTAACATAAATACATTGCTTTATTTATTGTTGACTATGGTCAAACTAATTCAACCATGTTAATCCTCAATCAACAATTTTCATTCTTAGTCAACTTCACCAACAACAACGTTCAATTGTAGTAAACCAAAGTCAACCATAATATTCCCCTTAATCGTTGGTCAACCATGGTAATTGTTTTCAAACATGTTCAATTGAAGTCAACCTCGTAATCATGGTCAACTAAGGTCAACCATGACAATCATTGTAAATCATATGGTCAATCCTCTTCAACCATGGTCAACCTCCTCAACCCACTCAATGATTAATGTAACTAATTTTGTAACATTACCATTAATATTAGTGTAAGATCAACCATGGTCAACATTAATGTAACGTTACTGTAACCATGTAGCAATGGTTAACCATGGTCAATAATGGTAAACAAAGGTCAACCATAATCTTTGTCTTAATCCTTGGTCAACCATGGTAATCATTATTAATCATGGTCAACTAAGGTCAACCATGCTCTAACTTGATCAACAATAGTCAACCTTATTAACCATGGTCAACCCCATCAACCCACTTCAACCATTAATGCAACCATTTTTGTAACATTAATGTAACAATGGTCTTTGAAGTTAATGTAACATCAACCATTGTAAATGGTTAACCTTGGTCAATATTAAGCTAACAATGTAAATGTGGTCAACATTAATGTAATTGTCTTCAACACCAGTCAACCTGGTTAGCTATGATCAACTCATCAATCCTTTTCAACCATGGTTCACGATGGTCACCAAATCCACCTCACACATGTCGGCCTTAGCTATGATCAACTCATCAACCCTTTTCAACCATGGTTCACCATGGTCACCAAATCCACCTCACACTTGTCTACGGTGGTCACCAAATCCACCTTACACATGTGGGTCATCAACTAGCACGACTATATTAGTAAATGTGTAAATGTGGTTGATATACGAAATCCACCTCACACATGTCCCTCAACTAGCATGACTATATTACTAAATGTGGTTGATATAAGTCGATTGACAACATTTTCCTCCTTGTATATGTCAATCAATGTACGTACGACTATATTAGTAAATGTGGTTGATATACCCTGATTGACAACATTTTCCTAATGGTTATTATTGAATATAATTGTAAACTCTTATTATTTCTTTATTATTATTATTATTATTTTTTTATGTTTATTTATTTTATGTTTATTTATTGATTTTTATTTATTTATATTAATTATTTTTTTTAATTTAATTTTATTTATTTTTAATTTTATTTATTTTTAATTAGTTTTTACTCATTTTTATTTTTTAGCTATCTATCCTTCTTATTCTAACAGATTAGTAATATTTAATTACTATAACCCTAAAGTTACCTTATATACATAAATATATTTATCTTTTATATAACTAATGTCCTTTGAAGTTATAATTTTATAAGTAATCACCATATAAATTAGTTCATTTTTAAGTTTTCTATATTATAACTAACTAACCTACTTTATATATTATATATATATATAACTAATTCCCACTTAATTGAATTTTTTAATTATAGCTTTTCCACTGACTTTTATTATTTATATTTATATTTATATATATATATATATATATATATATATATATATATATATATATATATATAGTTTTAGTAATATATAGTTATTATAACTAACTATCATCTTGAAATTGCCTTACATATTATATTATATATTTTCAGAAGAAAAAAAGCGAGATATATTATATTGAGAATATATAAATACAGATGGAAAGTATGTATGTGTCAGGGATCGCACATATCATGTATCACATATACACATATATCTATTATGGCTGAGTACATATATATCAGTCAATTCAATTGACAGTCTGTTGTTTATGTGACAATCAAAAAAGGAATCTATGCATTATATAGTCAAAAATGAAGATACTAGATTATATATTGTGTCATCATATGGAGCCATATATCATGTGCCACAATGACATGATTTTTTCAATTATGTAGGATGATGGCATATGTGAGTCTTTGAAAATAATGGCATTCCGCCATTTCCAAACCGACCATAGAAAGATGAGGATGAGGAATCGCCTGTTCCCATTCTGTCTGCTCCACCATATAAGAGCTGCACTAGGAGAATCAAAATCAGTCAGTAGGAAACCAAAATTATTTGCCAAAACATACCAGATCCGCAGTGTGGCTGGGCATTTGATGAACATATGGAGGTTGGTTTCTTCATCAGTACCACATATAGAGCATCTGCTGGGGCCATGCCAAGAGCATTTTCTGAGATTGTCCCATGAGAGATTTTTATTGTAGAAGAGCAACCATGCAAAATGTATAATTTTTGGTGGACATTTCGCCTTCCAGAAAATGTATGGGAAAGACGGGAGAGTGTATGGAAATCTGTTGCTGATCAAATATGTATAAATGTCTCTGACAGACACAGGTCTCCGAAAACAACTGACAGTCCATTGTAGTTGATCAGCATGGCCGTGTCGATGTATACCGCTCCCAGTTAAAGTATTAGTGAGCGATTTCCATATACCTGCCAATAATTCCTGTAAATTGAGGTTGCATCCATCCATCCAGATAGGTGTGGTTCCATGCCATTCCTTGATAAGCTTGTCCCAGGTGAATATGCCTTGCCGCTGAAACTGTGTGATGAGTACCCTTGGGATATTAAGATCAGAATGACCACATACAATGGGGTCAATACCGATGAGGATATTACCGCCTGTATAAAAACGCCATCGTAAACGAGATAAAAATAATGATTCAACCTTCCTCATGCTGTGCCATATAGGAGATCCATTTCTTGGACCAATGGTTCCTTTCCTGTACCAAAATTCGATATGCTTCCCCTTCATATATCTTTTCCGAATGATATTGCTCCATGGCGAGCATCCGAAAACGCCTCTCCATAATGTGCGGCAAATAAGCGCACAACCAAAAAGACGAAGATCCTTTATGCCCCATCCACCTTGTTGTTTTGGAATGGATATGTCCTTCAGTTTTGCAAGATGAATTTTTTGATGTGTGGTTGAGACGCCCCATATGAAGCATGCCGAGATCTGATTGAGACGTTGAATGATGCAGGAGGGTATGTAAAACAAATGAGCCCAGTAAACAGATAAATGAGTTAATACCGCATATAT
>APFE030224927.1:0-26154 GCA_000404065.3 Pinus taeda | reverse complement strand
TATATATATCAGGTCTTTGATCTAACTAATTCCCATATAAGTCACATTTTTTAATAAACTATTAACGTAATCAACTTCTAGAATTATTTCTTTTATATAATCTATGGTATCATAACTAACTCCCATTAAATTATCATTTTGAATTTTTGACTACTGTCCCTAAGTTAAAATTAGCCGTTGATGAAGATAGCCGTTGGAGGCTCTGCTCAGACTATTTAGCATGTTGATGAAGATAGCCGTTGGAGGCTCTGCTCAGACTATTTAGCATGCAAAGCTGGATCTGTTTCTTCAACTTGTCCTGACGATGAGCCACACTGGTTGGTTCGAAATGCGTCGACAAATGTCTCTCTTTATGTGATTTACGCCGAAGTTCTACTTATAGCTATTATGGATCACAGAAGCCTCAATTCAACAATTTTCCTCCTTATATATGCCAATCAATGTAGGAAAATGATATTAATCTTATATCAATCACATTTACTAATGTGATTTTTTTAATTATTGTTTTAGTTTAAATTTATTTTATTGTTTAAATTTTTTATTTTGAGTTGTTTAAAAATAAATTAATTTATTTTTGTATTTTTTAGGGAGGAAAAGTATTTTTTTTAATGTGATTTTTTAAATTATTGTTTTAGTTTAAATTTATTTTATTGTTTAAATTTTTTATTTTGAGTTGTTTAAAAATAAATTAATTTATTTTTGTATTTTTTAGGGAGGAAAAGTATTTTTTTTAATGTTTAATTTTGATTTATTAAAAAAAATTAAAATATTGACTTTTTATATAAAACATGTTTAAGATTATATATGGTTTTTTTTATATCTTATTTATATTAGCGGATTGCTTTTTTAAAAGATAGTTTTAAAAATGTCATATTTATTTTTAAAGCATAGTTAAAAAAATGTCTTATTATCCATTTTTTGATGGTTGTTGTTTTAGGTTTGTTGCAAAGTTACAACAATGATTTATGTTAAAATTTCAAATTTCAATCAGCTATAATTTATAAAAATAAATAATATCTTTTGGTTGGACCACTAGAAATTAACATAAAAATAAATAAATAAATATTTTTGGTAGGACCATTTTTTGATTTTTTAGGTGTTAATTTTTTAGTTTTTTTAGTAATAATGATATTGGTCATTTTTTAAACATAGAAATATGGAATTTTAGTGTTAGAGTTTTTCTTTTGAAGTGATAGTTACAAAATTTAATTCATCATTTAATTTTTGTTGAAGATAATGTGTTTTGATTATTAAAATTCTCTTATATAATACTTTTGTGCATTACAAAATTTAGAGTTAGCATTAAAAGTCCATCAACTAAGTATTGTAAATGAAGATATTAGATATACATAAAGCTAAATTTTATTGTCAAATCCATAAATATAAGCATTGAATTAAATTTTAGCCAGTCATTACACTATTGCAAATTATTTGATCTTAAAAATTGCAAAATTTAATTTTCTAGGACCTAAAAATTAACTAAATTATAACTTATTTTCAATTATTAATATTATTAAACAACACAATTATATATAACTTAATCACTAATTATAAAATAAAGACACTAAATATTTTTAAAATGCAATTCTATTTGAAATTTGGGTACCTTCAAAAAAAATTATTAAAAAAATACTTATTATATATGATTAAAAAAATACTTATTAAATATACGATTAAAATAAATTTATAGGATTTAAACAACAAATTGAGAGCCCAAAAAATTGAAAAACCGATCACCACGAGAAAAACGCCCCCTCCGCCCACATTTTTCTTTCACCGTGTTGCTGGTCACTTGCGTGATTGTTAACTCATAGTATACCGTTCTTCTATAGCAAAATGGTCCCACAAGTAGAGAATTCAGCAAATTTGCATGGAGAATTCATGGGCACTTATTCATATCATAATTCATTGCCACCAATTCAACGGAGCGATGGAATTTCCGTGGAAGCATATGATTTTGGAATTTGGACGGACCCGCGGGCCCCACCTGTGGTCTTTACATGTCTTTACTTCCACGTTCTCCTCCACTTGAAAATTAGTTGGAACGTTTTAAGTTTGTGTTAAGTTCGTGAACCTAATTATTAGGGTTCCGTGGTTCCAAAGAATCGCAATATATTCACATCTCTCCTTCATGGATGACCTGTTGCCAAGGTGATCATTATACTCGACTTATCGCATCTCCCTATTCTAGAAAATGACGTTGAGTGAATTTTGGCGTTTCTATAATTTGGATAAAGTTCGATATCAAGAATAGTATACAAAACTGAGGCATTATTCGAAGCTTAAATATATGTACCGCAGAGAAGTCTGTACGTGTGAAAATGGTAAGGGACGATTTCAACGTGAAGTTGAGGTCCCTGTCTATTGAATATTCGTCAGTGTTATTTCCGTAAGTTTCAAGCGATGGATTTTACTTAAATTAGGTTTATGGTTGTTGGGCGATTTCTTCAGCATACGTGGACTAATAGTTTGGAAGTCTCGAATAAAGAGTTTTAATTAGCATTAAAAAAGCTAGCGTACATAAATTTAAATATGCGTTTAGATCACAATTTTTTTTTTATAGATTTACATTAAAATTTTCTTCTAGTTAGATTTTTAAAATTTTACATAATTTAAATATTTTGCTTGAATGGAGTAGTTTAATTGGTGATCAAAATAATATAAAATGTGTGAACACTGAGAGACCAAAAGTTCAAATCCCCAGATGACATGTCATAGATCCCCACAGCCTCTAGAAGTTTACTAGTAGTTACATGTCAAGCCTGTTGTTGGGTTCTGGCATATGAAAAAGAAAGTTACGTGTTTTTATTTGCATTGATATTAATTTAGAAAAGTGTTGTCCCAACCTAAAGAACATTATCATTTTGGAGAGACATTTAGATCCAAAGGTGGAAGAGAGAAATCAATTGGAGATGTTGACCAATCAAATGAGGGAGGAGCTTTCTAATGTGATAATTTGTTTTGTTCAATCTAAAACATTAGTGCTTATATTTGATCTCTCAGTGCTTATAAAAGGTTGGTAGTTGAAAAAGTTGTAATGGCGTAGTAAGGAAAGCACTTACCCTTCATGTAAGGTTAGTAGTTTATCCTTCTTAAATTTCTTGAGGGACTTTTTTTTATATGGTTGTAGCCGTAGAAATACCCAGTCACCTACACCAAAACTTCTTTCACTGCGATGTTGATCTTCCTATTGTTTCATTCTATTCTGCACCAAAGAGAGGTTATCCTTTAAGAGTTGGAGAACTTGTTGTTGATGCTTGATGTGATCTTCCACTGCTTGAACCTTATAATTTTCTCTTAAATATGATGTGATGGACAGTGGATGATATCCATAGAGTGCCATAAATGGGGTCATTTTTTCTACAGTATGGAATGAAGTGTTATATCACCATTCAGGTAGAGGCAACCATTTGACCCATTGTGTATGTTTATCAGATAAAAAGAAACGAAGATATCCTTCCAAACATTTGTTTACTATCTCATTTTTCCCATTAGATTGAGGATGATAAGATGAGCTATGAGTTAACTGAGTACCCAGACAAGAAAATAATTTTGTCCAAAAATTTCCAGTGAAAATGGGATCTCTGTTGCTTATAATAATCTTTGGGTTTCCAAGTAGCTTTTGAATTGTTTCCATAAATGCAGTAGCAACTGTACTGGCTTTAAATGGATGAGATAATGCACAAAAGTGTGCATACTTGGTAAGTCTGTCAACTACCACCATAATGACACTCTTTCCTTCAGACTTGGGTAAACCTGTGATAAAATTCATTGAAACCTCCTCGCAATGTTGACATGGAATGGATAAAGGTTTTAATAGATTTGGGGTCTTACTTTTTCAAGCTTTATTTTGTTGGCGAACCAAACATTCCTCCACAGACTTTTGAATATCAGATTTAAGGCCATCCCAAAAAAATTCGTTCTTAACCATGTGGTAAGTTTTTAAAAATCCCGAGTGCCCTCCTAAGGGAGAGGTGTGCAATTCCATTAGAATATTTTGTTTGAGTTGGGAATTCTTATAGAGGTATAATCGATCTTTGTACCATAACGAAACATTTTTTCTAGCTAAATGTATTAGATGTACTGTGATATTGTTGTATCTTTTGAATGAATTCACACACTTCTTCGTCATTATTCCATTCATCCATTGCTTCGTTTATCCGATCTGGTTGGATAATATAAATGACATGAAGCAATGCTTCCACATCCTCATCCTTTCTTGAGAGTGAATTTGCAACAACATTTTGCTTCCTCATAAATAGCTTTGTATAAATACTTTCCTTTGATTGGACGACTTTAGAAAGAAATGAGTCTTTCTTCTTGCATTAAAACAACACCAATTCTTCGTGAGGCATCACATTCCACAATAAAGGTTTGTTTGTTTGTTTGTTTGTTTGTTTGTTTGTTTTTTTTTTTTTTTTTTTTAAGTCTGGCATAAGTAAGACCGGTGCTTGGCACATTACCTCTTTAAGATGTTCAAAGGCATTCGTTGCTTTCGGAGTCAATGAAAATGCATCTTTCTTCAATAAAGTTGTTAGAGGTGCTTCTATTCACCCATAATTCTTAATAAACTTGCAATAATACCCCATCAACTTGAGGCATCATCACATATGCTTTATGGATGTGGGTATTTTCCATTCCTTAATGGCTTTAATTTTGCTGGGGTCTACCTTAACACCTTCATGAGATACAATATGACCCAGATATTCCACCTCTTGTACTCCAAAGAAACATTTGGATCTTTTTGCATATAATTGTTTCTCCTCCAATAGTTTGAGCACCCTATCAACATGTTGAACATGATCCTTCCAAGACTTGTTGTGCAATTATGCCTCATTGTTATTTCTTTAGAAGCTTTGTCATGCCGTTAGAGATGATTATCTTTCCCAGTTTCCCCGTGATACCGCTTAATTCAACTTCCTTTCCTTCAGATTTTTTTTCAAGAAAAGTTCTTGAAAATTAAAAGCTATTGTACCAAAAGATTGTAGCCATTGGACTCCTAGTACAACACCAACACCACCCATTAGAATGGAAATCATTGGGCTATTCAATACATTTTCTCCTATGGATAGCTTGATATCATGGCACTTTCTAGAGTAATTTATGGTTCCTCCATTTTCAACCATCACTTGACACTGTGGTGTGAGATATAGAAAGCAATTCAATTCCTTGACTATCTTACAATGAATAAAATTATGGGTACTGCCCGAATCAATCAATACTTTTACCTTTTTCTTCTTGATATGTCCTTCTATCTTCAGAGTTTGAGGAGTGGTAATTCTGGCCACTGCATTACAAGATATGGTCGGATTCATTTCTTCTTTCTCTAGGGTTTGTTCATGGTGTATATCCTCTTCTTTTGACGTTTATTGTTCTTTTTCTTCCTCCTTTTCACAATCTATGTAAAATAATTTCTTCTCAACACACTTATGACCTTTAGTGTATTTGCTATCACAACTGTAACAAAGAACTTTTGCTCTTTTTTCTTCCAATTGTTGTGGTGTCAACCTTGTAGGTTGTGGAAGGCTAGGGGAAAAAACACTTCCATCTATATAGTTTTGAGTGGTAGGCTTCCCTGTTGCCATAATTTTTCTTTCAATTTTTCTATTCAACCTGAATGCCTTCTCCAATGAATCAGGTTCCCAAAGGCGAACCTCATGTTGGATGTTATCCTTTAAAGTCCCTATGAACACATCAACCTTATGCTCCCCTGGAATATATTTTACCCTTATATTCAATTTTTGGAAGTCCTCAATGTGCTCCATCATTGAACCCTTTTGTTTGAGATTTATTAATTGGCTAAAAAAGATGTTTTTTTTGTATCCTCATAATGTGCTATCATTTCTTCCGTAAAAATTGTCAAAATGACAATTTTTCTACGAGAGAAAAGCCATCGATACCATACAAACTGATTTGATTCCAAATATAAAGTTGCAATGTGTACCTTTTGTGTGTTTTGCACATTATGGAGATCGAAATATTGCTCCATCTGTAGTATCCATGTTACGCAATCCTTTCCATCAAACTTCCTCATATCAATCTTTGGAACACGATGGGTCTTCAATCCAATGTTAGAGTCTATGAAATCATGATTAACATTTCTTTTGTTTTCATCGGGAGTTTCCTTTACTACCCTTTCGCCATTAGTAAGAATTTCTTCTAGCAACTTTGTCGAATCTATCTTCAAATCTTCCATGTTTTCTTTAAGTTTTGCTTCTATACCATCCATCTTAGTTTCCATGTCATTCATCTTAGCTTCCATGCCTTTCTTTAAACCATCCATCTTAGCTTCTGTTACTTTTTGTGAGAGTGAAATTTGTTGCGCTTGGTCTCATAAATTTGATATATCATGTTGCATTTCTTCCTCTTCTTCATGAGTCATGGTAGATATTTCTGGTTTCTTACTAGATGTTTCCATTTTCTTTCTTCGGGGCATCAATTAATGATAATTATGCCTCACTATGCCCTTTCAATCACTTCAAACTAATTTTTCAAACCAAACTTATGCAAATTAAAAAAAAAAAAATACACACCTTTTTTCACGTTGTAGGAGATTGATATTGAATCTATTTTATCTTTGTAATTTCATATCTCCAAGGTCTACAATTACGCCGTTGGGTAGCCCTCTGATTCCTCTTTCTAACCCCACTAGTTTGATCAATATTGGATTATTCAACAAAGAGTTATGCCAAATCTCCCACGATGGCCTGATTATAAACTGCCTCAGTAGAGAAGACCTATATGACCTGCCATGTGTCACCGTTTTTACCTTTGGATCTAAAACCGATACACAAAAATCTACAGTCCGTTCTCTTTTTGTAACCTCTTACGACATTTCAATCTGATTCTCAGATAGACATTTATGACGATTTTCCCAAGGTCACTTGTTTGGGATGTAATTCAGGAGCTTTCAAAAACGCTAACTTCCTTGGATCATATCTCCAAAAATATAGAGAGAAAAGATATGAAATGTGTACCTGATTTTAATCAATATTTAAGCTCAAATGGGTTTTAATTTCAGCTTCTGAAACATTGTAGAAAAAATTTTATAGCGAAAATTCCACGATGACTTGTTTGGAGCAGCGAAACCCTATAATCCAAAGCTCTGATACCAAATTTTATGCAACCATCTCACAAAATAGAAGAAAAGGTAGATCAACGACTTAAAAATTAGCCTCTTCGAGGGGGAAACCTCCTTTACATTACACAAATGAAATTCTTGGATGATTCAAATGGCAAAACCTCATTTCTATAATAGGAGTCTAAGGGGTCATAATATAATCAAAGACGACATAACAATACTAATATAAGGGCACAACGATAACAATAGTGGGCTTCTATGGGGCACAATAATAATAATATGGGGACAATAAGGGAACAACAATAAAAATAAGGGCTACAATGACAATAGTTTGGGGGAATCACTAGTATTATATGGACCTAACAAAATATAACACTATGGGTTACTTTTCTTGGACATAAAAGATGGGATCCTCATTTTGACCCACAAAAGGAAGTGATATAATTTGATAAAGTTTGGGTTAATATGTTCGTTTTTCCAATGGAACTTAAAAGAAATTTGTAAGATGTTTGGAGAAATCTATAGATGTAGAGGGGGATTTTAAGTTTAAGTTGGATGAAAGGGTAGTTAAGACTCTAGAGGAAATGGATCTACATAATGGTGTTGTAAAAGTAATGGAGATATTATGGAGGAATTGGAAATTCAACCAAATGTTAGTTTACTATAATGTCATGTTTAAATGTCTAAACTATCATGGGTTATATATGGAGATATTTTCATAACTAAAATAGAGGAAAAGTGTGGAGGAAAAAGGAAAGGTTGCTTATAAAATTGGAGAAAGAACTAGAATCCTTAGTTAAAGGAGTATAAGAAAAGGATATAGTGGTTGCAACTAATAAGGAGAATTTTGAATATTAAATTCATGTTGTAGATTTTTCAAGAACAAAGGACAATCAAAATGAGGGAGACCATAGGAGTTCAATTGCATGCATAATAAATTTCTCCTCAATCTTGAATGAAGAAAAATGTACCAAAGATAATATCCTTTATTCTCCTATGTTATTTGAGAGACTAGGATGAATAGTTTAAGGTATCTCCTACTAGGGACAACCTTATGGGTAGAGAGGAGGTTTAATGAAAATATAATAAGACAATAAGGTTTTGAATGATTGGGATATGCTTATAGGCTTCCTACCCAATTGATGTGTCTATGGGGTGTTAAGAATTCAACCCTGTATCCCTAGAATGTAGATATTCCAGGGATGAAAATGATTTATGTTTTGAAGAAGCAAGGAAGATGGAAGATCTTGTTATAAGATTATGGTAAGAAAGATGAATAAATTAAAAAAAAATGGGTATAATGAGGCTTGGCCCTAAATCACCTTTAAATACATGGTCATCTCCATCAATATGATTTTTTTTCTTGTCCTTATCAAACAAAAGGCCAAAAATGAGGTTAATTAAGGAAAATATATATTATAAAGGGGATATTAGAGCATGGTGTGGCTCAAATAGGTGAAATCTTGATAATTCTTTCCATAAATGTGAGGTGGGCAGGGTATTGTGCCCATAATAAGTTTTCCCTTAAAATATGTTTGTAAATTACAATCCAAATACAATATTGATATAGGATACTATGTTTGATAGGTATAAAGTTTGAAAATTTCTGAACTTATTTAAAATATCAATCCTTAGATCTATGATTAATAGGGTTAGTTTGTATCTTGATTAATCACATTATGGAATAATTACATGGAACTTATCCATTCATCCTTTCAAAATGTAGGTATCAAGGCTAAGTGAGAAGCTAAGTAATTGTGAAAATTTTTATTAATCATCAACGTATACAACACTAATTATGGCACAAATGATTTGGGAGATTTTTAGGATCAAGGTTGGGCCTCAAGTCATAAGGTAATTATGGGAAAAGATCTAAAATTGGCATTGAATATAGGTGAAGTGTGTGTATAGAATGTTATACATGACCCTTGATATATTATTTTTGGCATTTGTTTGAACATTTATGCATTTATGATGTGGAATTTATTCAACAACCCCAACATGGAGGAATTTTAAAGGTTATATAGATTTCTATTTATAAAAAGTATTATTAAAGAAGTTGGAACAATGAAGGAGAATGAGGATCTTCATATCACCTTCTAATATTACTAAAATTATAAAATGAAGGCACATAATCCCTTGAGCCCTTCAAATACAACCATTATTAGGTGGAAGAGGAATATTTTAAGAATTTATTCATTTAGAATTGGAAATATTTGAGCCTAATACTGTGTAATAGCCCTATTGAGGTTAATTTTACAAGAATTTATGACTTTATGTTCTTTTATAATTATTTAAGTTAGAAACAATGGTCATGGGGCGAATACTAAATTTGAACACTTGAATGACAAGTGTAAATATTTATGTGTAATTATAAATAAAACTTTGTTTTTATTTAGAAATTTTATGGGAACCAACACATGAGTAATCAAGCAACTCTACTGTTAAGTAATTTTTTAAGTGGTTGGAGTCCCAAGAAATGGAAAAGTAAAGGTGGCGGTTGTCACAACTATAAACTCCCACGATTCCCCAATATTTTAGGAGGAATTATTGCCACCAAGAGACAATGTAACTGGAGCTAAATATTATGTTGGGTGGGGAATAAGAGCATAGCTAGAGAGAAATGCAATGTTGGACGCTAAGTAAGAGATAATCTTGTAAAAATCCTAGGTACAAGAATAGAAAGACCAAACATTGGAAAGCAGATGCTACTAGAGTCTGTGTGGGGAGGAGGAAAAATACCAACAAAATAAGACAAGATGATAATAGAAAATAACCTTTAGGCTTGAGCAAAATTGTTGTGGTTGCAATTTGCTAGTTGGGGGGAATGTGTGGTTCCTACCATATTTCCAAGTGTTTTGATAAGTGAAAGGATTACTGTAGTCGATCTGTTATCAAGAACATTGGGTTTTGAATTATGTATTTACTAGTAATATTTAACATGTGGTTCTTTGCACCAAGAGTGATCAATAAACATGTTACTTAGTGAACATAGAAAGGAAAACAAATAGCTAAGCATGCAATATTTTTTTGTTGGCTTGACACATGGGGATTTGAACTTTGAATCTCGCAATTTACTTAATATTTCATAACATGGAAATTACCAATTGATCTACCCCCCATGGGCTTAAGCATGCTAATTCATACTCTATATCAAAATCCTATAATCTATTATAATATACTTATATATAATATAATATATATATAAATATATATATATCTATATAAATATATAATAATATATAATATATAATATAAAGAAATTCTTTCAAGAATGCATGTAACTTATGATAGTAAGTAAAGCATGTATGTTTCATGGTAAAAAAAGCATATATATATAGACACACACACACACACACACACACACACACACACACAGAGGTATGAATATTTTCAATATAAGAGGCTAGAAATTCCTAAATGAACATTCTATGTGAGTAAATTCTAAATATGATAATTTTTCTTTGACAAGCATTGTTTTTTTGCTTAGTGTCATGAATAGTGAAAATAAAAAGGTAACAAATCTCTAGATGAATTTATTACAAGCTGCCATATAGTCAAGCATAAAGATTTAAGTAGGGTTAGCAAGCTCGTAATCTGGTATGGAGGGATAACCTTTGTATTAAATTCCAAGCACATGTAGTACCACTTCATTATAAAAAAACACTCTCAAAAGGTGGTTATAGAACCTATTTGCATAAGTACTCTACAAGCACCCTTTCTGAACAAAGTCCATTGGGAAGAATTATGAAGTTGACTTCAGCCGAGTTTTTAAGAGAGGAATTATTGATGGAAATTGAGACACTATGGGATTAAGGGAGTACATATTGTTAAAATAAACATGTAAAAAACCAATTTTAAAAGAAATAAACGTACATACTATGGTTGAAGGTCATATTGAAATAACCATGAAATTAAAAATATTTACAAAGACTATATTTTTTTCAGAAGAAAAAAAGCATAATATTATATTGAGAAAATATATATCAGATGTTGTGTAGTTCATGAGCATATATGTGGTATGTGTGGATATAACATATAGTCGGATGGACATATGTATATCAAATTTGCAAAAAGACATTCAGATATATTTTGTATGTGGGTATAGAATATGATATTCAAATGCATGATAGCAGAAGGATGGAGCCATCAATTGGAACCATATGTCGAGTGCCATAGGGCCATGATGCTGTCGATGATGAAAATTGGTGGCATATGTAGGCCTCTGAAAATAATATCGTTCCGCCATTTCCATACCATCCATAAATATAGCAATATGAGGAATCGCCTGTTTCCATTCTGTCTGCTCCACCATATGATAGCTGCACTAATGGAATCAAAATCTGTTAGAGAAAAGCCAAAATTGTGGGCCAAGACATACCAGATCCGAAGGGTTGATGAACATTTGAAGAACATGTGAAGGTTAGTCTCTTCTTCATTGCCACATAGAGAGCATCTGCTGGGCCCATGCCATGAGCGCTTCCTGAGATTTTCCCATGTTAGATTTTTGTTGTAGAAAACCAGCCATGCAAAATGTATATATTTGGGTGGACATGATGCCTTCCAGAATATATATGGGAATGTTGGAAGTGAGTATGGAAATCTATCGATGCATAGGAATGTATATATATCGCGGACTGACACAGGGTGCCTAAAACCGCAAACAGTCCATTGGAGTTGATCTGATGTACCATATCTGTGAATGCCACCAGCAGTTAAAGAGTCTGTAATAGATTTCCACATACTCGCCAGTGGATTCGTTAGAAAGAGATCATTGCTTTCCATCCATATCGGTGTGGATCCATGCCAATCTTTGATCAATTTGTTCCATGTAAATATGCCTTGATGCTGAAACTGTATTATGAGATCATCTGGAATAGTCAAGTCGGTGTGACCACATATCAGTGGGTCCAGTCCAATGAAGATATTAGAACCAGAATGTAGCTGCCATCTTAAGCGGGAGAGAAAGAGAGCCTCGATTTTCTTCATGCTGCGCCAAATGGGAGATCCCGACCCAATGCCAATGGATCCTTTCTTGTGCCAGAAAGCGATACTTTTACCTTTCATATATCTTTGTCGGATGATGTTGCTCCATGGTGATGTGCCGTATATACCTCTCCATAAGGTGCGACATAACAGCGCACAACCAAATTGTCTTAAATCCTTTATGCCCCATCCGCCCTGTTGTTTTGGAATGGATATGTCCTTTATTTTTGCTAGGTGGATCTTGTGCTGCATGGATTTTCCACCCCAGATGAAACAAGCAGTGAGATGATTGAGACGACGGATGATAGAGGATGGAATATAGAATAAGTGTGCCCAGTATACCGATAGATGCGTCAGAACTGCCACTGAGAGTGTGGATCTACCCGCCAAAGATAGAGTGCGGAATTCCCAGGATGAAATTTTGGTGAAGTATCGCTGGACCAACCATTCCCAATTGAAAGACGTATAGAGGGGCTTGAGCTGAAAGCTAAGGTAGGTGATGCCGTTCTGGATAGATAGAGTCTGTAGACCGAACATATCAGCAATGTTGGTGATCAATTCGGAACATTCTCCATTGTAATATAATATTGATTTGTGCTTGTTGATGATGAGCCCAGTGGCCTTCTGAAAGTTAGATATGATGTCAAAAAGACATTGCCACGATTGTTGCTGAAGCATAGCACATAAGAGAATATCATCAACGAAAAGATTGTGTGATAAAGATATATGTCGGTTGATGCGGATGGGTGAACATCTGTTCTCATCTACAACTTTATTGATATGGAGGTTAAGAGAGTTCATGGCAAGTATGAAGATAATAGGGGCAAGCGGGCATCCCTGGCGGAGGCCCCTTTCAGCAGAGAAAAAAGGAGTAGGCATCCCATTGATGTTGATGGCATAGTTGACGCCTTCGATACAAGCCATAATCCATGAAATCATGCTGGGCCTTAAACCAATGCGGGCCAGAAGACATCGAATGAATCCCCAATCTATGCAATCATAGGCTTTCTGTAAGTCTATTTTAAGGATAGCCTCGTCAATGTTTTTTGAGAACATTGAAAAAATGCATTCCTGAGTAGAAGCAACAACGTCCATGATGTTCCGCCCTTTGAGGAATGCGTGCTGGTCTCTGGAGAGGTGTATAGCCAGTATACCCTTAATGCGTTTAGCAATGATCTTAGAAATAATCTTGAATGAGATGTTGCATAGAGAAATCGGCCTAAAGTCGGAGAAGGTGTCGGCATCACGCTTTTTGGGAATGAGGGCGATCAGAGTAGATGATGTATGTGGATGGATATGCCCTGAGATACGGGATTCCTCAATCATATTCAATAGGTCCAGTTTGAGAATGTCGAAGAAACAAAGAAAGAATTCAATATTCATCCATCGGGCCCAGGACATTTGTCCTTGCATATGAACAAATGAACATATTCAGAAGCTTGATTATATATATATATATATATATATATATATATATATATATATATGGGTTTAGGAATCTTAGTCATATATAAATAAGTACAAATTATACTAGTGTTCAAATATCTCCAAAATGCGTATTTTCATGCATACTCTAGAGTTAAATTGAACAAATTGTTCAAAATACAAAGTAGTGAGTTAAGAAGATTGAATCCTTAAAACTAACATCATAAATAGAGACCAAGCATGCAGAAACCCTAAACAATAAAACTATAAAGAAGCAGTCATGGCTGACATTAATTAACATCATCATTCATATAATTTAGATACTTGTGCAAGAAACATGGTGTTAACGGGGTTGTTACATCGAGAAGGAAATATAATGTAATAATTGAGGAAAACTATGAGTTAGGGTTTGGAGCACATACTTGTTACAAAGAAAACATAGAAACTTTTGTTAGAACCCTCACTAAATACCCAAGGCATAAAACAAATTCTTGAATTGAGAATTTTGACAACGAATTTACCTTGAGCATCTTTGATCAGTCGTGGCTTTGAATGAATTGTTGGAAGAAAATGGATAGTTAGGAAACTGAGCATTCATTTAGATCCATAACCATTTAACCAAAAAACAAGGGGTTCACATGCATGAAACCCTTTACTTTAAAAATAAGTTAGCAAGAACCCAAAATAAAACCAAGCAATCGAAGAACAATGAATACTAAATAAGAGAAAATGAGGTACAATACATAGTAGAAATTATCCTTGTCCATAGAAAGCTATGACATTGAGCCGACAAGGGTCTAATTCAACATGTGCATCTTCCATTGAAACCTTGTGAGGAATCAAGTAAGAAACCTACAAGTTTCCTTCCATTGAAACCTTGGAAGGTATTCCATCAAGAAAACCTTTGTGTTAACTTTAATCTAAACACTAGGAGGATAACACAAAAAAACCCTCTTACAACTAAAAAGTTGAATGAAACATTTAAGATATCTATATCTATATCTATATATATATATATATATATATATATATATATATATATAAATATATATATAAATATATATATATATATGCCAAAATAAAAAAATAAGAAAAATCTCAACCTGTAAAACCCTTCGCAACATAAATTCATCAAATAGACCACAAATAGTGTTTATGTATCGCTACAGCCTGAGGTACTTTCACAAGGTGGAAGGGGAAACCATACTCCCTATCGAAACAAACAATAGGGATTGAATATAAGTGTTCAAACCCTAACCCATTGCTGAGAGGCTCTTTGTCCGTAGAGAGTATGTACAATGTTAAATGAAAAGTCTCGGAGGGTATTCAATCAAATGAATAAGGAGTCTGATCCATCGACATTGTCCATATGCCACATTCCATATACATCATTAATCTATGACCCCATCAAATAGCCTTGAATTTCATACGAGACATGTATCCTAGCTTCCACTTATCAATAATTACAATTATGACCGAGGGAGGTGGTTGGAATTCTAGCACTTTTGACTTTAGATAGAAGGTTTGTACTTCAATTTGCATCAGGTTTAATTTCAAAATTCCACATTGTTATAAAAAAAATCATGGTCATAGTAAAATATTTGGACTATGGAAGGGATTCACATATCATATTATATGAGGGTTCAATGGTTAATATAAAGCATAAGTATAATTAGTGGTAAACATGTCTCGAGTTCGAGTAGCTATGAGGTGAGGACAATGTGGTGCTCTCATAATAACTAAACATATTTTCGTTGCATGATAAAACAAGGTTTTATTAAGTGTCATGGAACCCAAAGTTAATAGTTTGACTCCATTATTTTCAAATTTATATATATATATTATATATAATATAATATACTTTTTTTATAAATTAGAAAGAAAATGAATCATGATAGCAAGAGTGCCACTATGCTCAAATCACACTTAGGAATATACACATGGGGCGTATTGCCTCTAAATGATCTTGGAAGTATATAACCTTTGTTTAAAGAACAAAATTTTCTACAATTACCAATGGCAACATGCTAACATTGATTAAGTGGAAGTAACATTTTTTTTTTAGTGTGAAATTTTGTAGGTACATTACATAATGAAACATAAATGTTCCTATTTACAAAAAACATTAAACATTATATCAAGAGCTAAAAAGACTTGTAGGGCAGATATGAACACAACATTATATGAATTTTCTACTAGATAACAATAATGTGAGTTATTTTAAAAGACAAAATCATAAAACTTAAATTATTAGAAAGGATAAACAGGAAATTGTTAGAGAAAGAGGAAACAAACTAGGGATTGAAGAATAGGGAAATTTGGTTGGTTAAGGGGGATGATAATACTAAATCTTTCATAAATTCTGGAAAACATAGAAAGAACATTAATACAATATTTGAGGAAAAAAACAAGGAGAGTGTAAAAGTAAGAAATTTCTACATAGATTTCTATTCCAATCACTTGACATAGCCAACATAGTTGAAATCTCAAGTACCTAAACATTTTTCCAAGGATGCTAGATGACTAAGTGAATTAGGATCTAAATATAGAAGTAAAGAAAGACAAGTTAGAATATATTCTAGCATCATTGAAGAAGGTAAATAACTGAAGTCCAAAGAGATGTACAATGTAATTTTATCCAAGGTTTTAAGACTTTATAAAGGAAGAGCAACTTAGTGTGACAAACTAATGTGGAAACTCATGGAAAGTATTTGGTAGTATGAATTCACTTTGTATATCTCTTATTCCAAAGAAAAATTATCCAAATTCCTTTAATGATTATAGGCCAATATTTTTGCAACTTCACGCATAACATAGTTCGGCTCTTTTAATAAAAGGATGATCCATAACACAATGAGAACAACCATAGAAGGACTACAAAAAATAAAATGGAATCATATTTAGCTGAAACTTATTATAAGTTGAAATTCTTATACCTTGGATTAGTGATGATTCATATTGAAATCAATTTTTTAGTAAACTAGATAATATTATGTATAACCTTCACATCCTTTGTATTATTAATAAATATTTTTCTTCTAAATGTTTCATTTAGGATACCTCAAAAAAATAAAAGATTTTTATTAGATTTATTATATTAAAAATATAAATAAAAAAGTCAAACTATAAAATTACTTAAAAAATAAATTAAAAAAACTCTTTCAAACATAAAAATTAAAACAAATTTTTAATTAGACATTGTAGAAAATTGTTGAAGAAATGGATAGGCGTTCTCTTCCAGTCAAATCGTTTTCAATCCATTCATCCAAATCTATGTACTAAAATAAGAGGTGTTCTTGTTTGATTCTAGTTTCTTTTTGTATATAGGGATGCATTGTCGGAATATGGTTGTCATTAATGTCAACCCAAGTAGTGCTAGAAGAAACCCTGCCTTTGATGATAAATATGACAAGTCAAATTAATATTTTTGGGGTTTAGTAACCTTCATGGGATGATCTTCATCATGATGATTCTAACGGTATGTGGCATGACATGAGGCTCCTAACAGTTTGAGATATATGGAAAATCAAAGTTTGAAGCCTTCTTCTTGTGGTCAAAGTCCCTATAATGAGATGATATGGCAACTATCATTGCTCAAATCATGAAGCCAAGAGGGACTTACATTAAATAGCTAAATCAAACATTTTGTGGCTAAAATATTTTGTGGAGGGGCTCAAATTTCAAATCCAAATCAAATCAATGGTGTAAGTTGGCCTCAATTACATGTGGGGTTTTTGTCTCCAACGAATTGAAATTTAAAATTTAGATTTCGCTCCAAAAGGCAGGTTGACCTCCCTCCTAAATGACGTCCACTATTTGCATATATACAAGGCACTTTAGCCTTCCAAAGTGAACTTATGTGTTGAATAATATCTGATTGCCTGTGGCCCTTGAGTACTCATGAAAATATTGAGTAGGAGGTCAAATGTTTGAAGAAGTATTGGGCTTATGGTTACATTTTCAGTTATGGTTTTGACAAGGATTTTTTGTGTTTCTTGAGGCATTTTGTCCTCTCTTGAAGGACACATCTGAAGGATTTTTAGGGCTAAAAAATTCATTGCCTCCTTAAATCAATCTGAGCTCAAATTTAAAGGGTATTCTAAGGTGTTAAAAGATTGATTTGTGATGATTTTAAGCCCCTAAGCGTACACATCTGTAACGAAAAGTCAAGAAGAATTTGTTGTTGCAGGACTAAAGAAATTGATCTTCAAAGTTTAAAGATTGTTTTTGTTTGGGCTTAAGGTTATATTTCTATTTTGTTTTTATCTTTCACTGGGGATTTTAACATATTTTGCAGATGACAATAACATTTCCCTGAGACAAAAGTTCGTGGAATTACTACAAAATTTTCATCCTGTTCTTGAACATCTCATGTGGGAATTTGGATTTCTTTAAGAAGCTTCAATTGTGTAGTTTCTAAGGTAATTCATGGTGTAAAGTCAAAGAACTTGTAAAGGTTAAGATCTGGTTTCATCATTTGTCCCGTCTGAAGTTTTGAAACCTCAAAGGGCACAACTTGTGGTTTGATTTTGGCATATTTTTAGGCCTCTCTTGGCTTTGATCTAGAAAGGAAGATATGACATTTTTTCTTAAAGTTTTCTTGAGATTCCGAAGCATAAAAAAAATCTCATCCCTAATTAATCATCCCTTCAGTGCAATCTGGCATGTCTTTCGCCCCTCAACAAATTTAGATTTGTGGCATAAATACAAACAATTTTTGCAGACCTATTTTGTTGATACCTATAACCTTTCTTGAGGTGGAACTGAGCTCAAATGGAGGTCATTTTTCAAGTTAGATCAGAATGGTATTTTTTTCCAGCAATGATATTGTTGCAGATTTTGGACTGAGTTCTGGTTAGGGGAATTCAAAGTAAGGTATTGAATTTTTTTGAGGCACAACTGAACTGAAAATAAGTTGTAGAAAGGATTTTGTGGGTATCCAATTAGTCACTATTAGTTTTCCTGTAGGTTGAGTTATTGTTTTCAGCTCAGTGGCATTGCATACTTAACTAGATGAGACCAAGGAAATTAGTATAAGTTTGCTCATGGATTGTTAAAGATCTCAAGTAAATTGATCATCACTTAAAGACAAGTCTTCCATCTCATGCTTATCGGTATTCAAGGAGATATTTATGCTTTAGCACATTTGAGGTAAGTCTATAACCCTTGTTGAATGACATCTCTATTACAATATTATAGTATGAACAAGGCCTTTTAATCTGAGGAGTGAAGACTTGATTCTTTTTTTGAGTGCATCCTGTAAGGATTACAATTGCTAGAGTAGACATTTCCATCTCTATAAATTGGTTGAGGTTAACATGATGTCTGGCCACAGTAGAAATAAGGATATTGATCATATTTATACCTCCTCCTTGAGGAGGCATCATATACAACATTGATGATTAAGGCTGGATGAGGATCAAATTAGTGACTGACATCTTCCAACATCAATGAGACCAACTTAAAAGCATCTTCATGAATAGATAATTTAATATTATCAAAATTGAGACAACTCAAAGGCATCTTCAGGTACAAAAGTAACAATTTCTACTTCAATAGTTTGAATTGATTATCTTGATAGTTTTAGAGACTGTACATCAGTGGAAATACATCAACAATTTGGATTTGGATTGTTATGTTTGAGTATTTTTGAAGTTGGGTTATCATTGTACATTTGAACATATATCAATGGCAAAGAACCTTTGTTGAATTCCTTTGTAAGTGGGTCATTGTACCTGGTATAGGAGACCATAGTTCATTATTCCATTTTTATATTTTTGAGGGTGGTTGGGTGGTGCAAGATAAGAGAGTGAAGTCTCCTTCAGGTTGTAGCTTGAAAATACTCTAGGGTGCTAGAGTGGTGCTAGGGCAAGTTGAAGCTTGCATGGTGTCGAAGCATCCTATCAATTGTCGCTGAGAAAAATAGGGCGTTAAAGCATTCTTCCAATTGAGAATGATAAAATCAAGGTGTAGGAGCATCCTTTCAAGAGTCAGAGCTACCTCATAAACTTGAATTCTTTTCTAGAGTACTAGGGAGTTGGGGCTTCCCTTTTAGTTGGAGTTCAAACATTTTGCACTCACAAAATATTAAAAAAACATTTGGTGATTTTTTTCGAGAAAAATTTTCAACTAAAAAATTTTCTTATACACCCTTCTTTATTACTTACTGTTATGGCTATGAAAAGATAATTTACTAAATTTAATAAAAAACGAGCTAATGCGAGAGCACACTTATTCCCACAGTAAATTAGGATTAATACCTGAGATTTTTGAAATTTTTTATGATTAGAAATCTGAATAAATATTATATGTATTAGAAAAATTATACTAAACTATATATATAGTTTTCTTTAGTATTAAACTATATTTCATGAGATTATCTTCCTTAAATATGTCAAAGGGTGAAAGATAAAATATTTTAATTTCTATGCTTTTTAAAGGGTTAAATATGTCAAAGGGTGAAAGATAAAATATTTTAATTTCTATGCTTTTTAAACGGGAGGAAAAGAAAAATGAAAGTAAAATTGATACAAGAAGGATGAGATAGATGCTAAGAGATGTTATGAGACCGTTGATGAAGCCAGAGATATCGCAGATCGGATTCTTGAAGCAACAACAAAAATAGAAATAAATTTTTTAAGTAGGTTTAGAGTAAGTCTTTGACTTCCATGTACACGTGGAATTGTGCGTTTTTTTATTCGTTATATGTCATCATGATAGGTTTATTCGAACTTGGTTAATATATAAAATAGAATAAATTAAATATTTTTTCAAATAAAATTAGAAAAATGTGTATTTTATTTAAATTTGATTTAAATACAATTTAAATGATTTTATAGTAGGGGATTAAATGTAATTATATAAAATAAATAAATTTTTATTTATAAGAATTTAAAATTTAGTATAGGAGTATATAAAAATTCTTATAACGTTACATCTAAAATAATAATAATAAAATTAACTTTTAATAAATAAAAAAATATAATATAACAAAAAAAACATTTTAAATAAAAAAGTTGTAATTCATTTGTAATTACTTTCTATTTTTCTTATTTTTAGTGTATATAGATAAAGTGATTGAAAGTAAAGAAAATTCTAATTTCATATAGAAAGATAAAATAATTGAAAATTAAAAAATGTTAATTTAAGTTATAATTGATTTTTGGTTGTTAGCATAAGGGAGTTGTGTAATTTTTCACTACTCACTATAAGATTGACAAATGAGGTTGACACATCACACTTAGGCAATATTAATATTACAATTCAATATAAAAGATATGTGTTATTCATTCCATGTTTAACATAGAGTTGACATGATATTTTAAATACATCTATTAATAACAAAAAAATTATTTCCATGTTTATATTAATGATATTTAATATCAATTGTAAAGCAATTGAAATTAAAATTTTTATTTTTTTAATATAGAGACACATAGAAAGACGTTTCTTATTATAATAACATATTTTTTTTATGTGAGTGAGATGTGTAGTTCTTTAAAACTTGATAGACCATATAAGTGTACTAATGACCAATCCTCATAGATCTTAGTAGATATTAATCATCATTAATATAACAAATAATTTCAAGATTAAAAGGCTTTAAAAGTGTGTTACTCAAAGGAAGAAACGTGTAATCTTTCTTTGAATATAGATAATATTATATTCTGTAACCTCTAATAAAGTGAAGATTAACAGAAATGAATCTCGATGCACTTAAAAAATATTTAATATAATAATAATGATAGTACTATTATATATTTATAAGTATAAATATATTTTTATTTTTTATTTATTGGATTTAAATTGAATTAAAAATACCATTCATATATTTTTATTCCATAAAATTATTATGTTATAACCATAACTTTAAATAAATAAATATTTTTGAAATTACTAGAGATTTAATTTACCATAAAAAAAACTTAAAAAATAAATAATAAATCATAAAATGTATTAAAATATATGTAATTGTAGATAACTTTCCATATTCGTCCGAAAATCTTATATAAGTATATAATAACTTTACGTATCCAAATATATAATAATTTTTTATTATCCAAAAATTCTGTCCGTCTGATCGTGTTTGTTCTATGTGACTAAAAAAATATTATTTAAACTCGTAATGTAAAATTATGAACGACAAACTCTAATATGAAAATATAAAATGATGGGGAAATTTTACGTTAAATTGCACCCCATTCTTTGTCATTCGTATTCGGACGTTGTGACTTCCAGTTGTATTAGTCATAATTAATTGGCGTGCAGGGAATTCTTAGGTCACAATTTAATATAATTTTATTACAGAGATTTATTTTGAGTGGATGATTGTTCTGCGAACTCGTCCACATGAATTTAATTTTAATTTCGATGTCCATCAACAGTCCGAAGATGATGGAGATATTTTAAACGTTATCGATTGAAAACATTATAAATTGATTTAATTTTAATTTCAATGTCTATCAATTATAAATGAAGGAGACAATTTAAACTTGGAAAACATTATAAATTGAGAAAGTGAGATGAGATGACTTTCAAGACTTCTTAAACTCCCGGTTGAACATTATATATATATCCTCCGAGCATGTTAAAGAGGGACCATTACAATGGAGATTTAGCCCGCCATTTCACCATAGTATGGTGCGAAGGAAACCAATCAATGTAAATTACGCTCAGTGAGGCCTCACTATGTAATCGCCGTCTTGTCATGGAGGAGAGTAGAAAAACCAATCAACTCTGACATAGGCGGTGTCACGACGCCAACGGCGGCGGTGGTCTTTCAACCGTGCCGGTGAGGTGCGGCATCACCGAACACTTTCTTTTTAACAATACTCGTGCACATGGACTACGCCTAATTCACTTTCCCCTACTTAGTTTGTGATTCTCGACCAAGTATTATTATGCATAACCTTTATACAAATGAACACCCATACTCATTCATTATCATCAACAATTATAAAAGAGAACAACAATTGCACCGTATAAAGGGGGGGGTAACTCCCTGAACAATGAGTCTGCCCAACAATATATATTAATCAATCTTTCTTTGATAATACAAGCTTCACAAGTAGCCTTGGCAAAATCCAAGTCTATACTTAGCCACTTTTACTATAGAGGCAAAACAACGTTTTACAACCTTTGTGCACACCTTGCACGGTGGGAGGGTGCTCACCCAAGTCACCAAGACTCCCTCCTCAAGTCCCCACACAAAACTGCACTTCGAACAACCCTTGGGCACGCCTTGCCCAACCTTCGACCAACTCCAAGTATCCACCAAGTGAGTGACCTCAAGAAGTGCGCATAACCTTCCAATTCTGCGCACTTGTCTCTTCTCTTGAGCTCTTGTAGGAAGAGGCTTGTCCAATTTTCGATTGCTATTTGAACTCCCAAACGTATCCAATATATATGCGTTGTAGGTGGGTGGGTGGCTTGCCCAGTTGACCACCATAACATGTTTCCACACCCTTCCAATGCGCCCTGAACGCCCATGGATAGGTCGGCCTACCCATCGTTCAGCCATGCTCCAAGAGTGCATATAACATCCCCTTCTCCATCACATATTTCATAAGTGTCGAACTGTTCGTCGCATGCAACTCGCCTGAACGTCGCATCTCCGTGTCGCCTTGCCCGGTGCTCCACCCGCGCGCGGTCGTGCATGCCCTCCATCGCATCACACAACACCCGCCCGGTGTGTGCGCGCCCGGGCACCCGGCACCCGCCCGTCGCACAACAACAAAGGCGTTACATCCTCCTCCACCTGAAGTTGTTGTCGTCCTCGACAACATCCTCCAAGCATCAATATCCATGATGTCAACTCCTCCACATATGGCAAACATCCCTGCAACATATGTAGGACTCCATCTCCACCATGTCTCACCTCAGCAACCAACTGTCACCAAGATAGTCCATACCAATATATGTCATATATCAGATGTCCATGATCATCGACCACCTGTCACAATCTCCTCATGCTGCTCTCCACCATGGAAGGCTGTTCCTTCCAACTTAAGCTACATGTCCACTGCAACAATGTGTCAACCTCCATCATGTCATCAACACCATGTGCATAACTGCCATCAACAAGTGCTAACACAACTCCACTATGTGCCAACATCTCGTCTCATCAATCTGTCAAGTGTCCCATGTGAACACCTCTCTATCATGTGAACCATGTGAACACCTCTCTCCATCATGTGTCCTATGTGTCCCTCTGCCATGATACTCAACATAATGCTAACATATCTCTGTCATGTGTCCCATGCGAACCGCTGCCATGATACTCCAACATAATGTCAACATGCCCCTGTGCACTTCCGGACCCCATGTCTGAACTAGTTGGGTAGCTAATCCAACCATCACGCTCAAGCCATGAGAGTGAACAAACTCATATCACCATCAGTTGTTTCCCAAAACATTTTCCACATCCTGAACTCATCAAGAATAAACCATGCTCAAGTCCATGAATTAGTCTCCATCCCAACTACAACATGTCATGATGCTTGATGCCAAGCCATCCCTGCATCATCATACCTGCTCAACTGCTTAAGGGACTCACTGCCATGAGCAACTAACAATGAGCCCCATCTCCTTGTTCCTCTAAGAAGATGTAAAGGGGTGAGAGCCTGAAGGCTCACCCTCACTAATCAATTCGATCCACCTATCAAGATCTTCAACTTCCATCCTTTGTAGATAAGTGACCCGGTCCTCACCCGGCCTCACATACACCTCATCATCATCCTCATCCTCAATCACCTCTAGCCTTCTTGTCAAGTTCGAGATACTATCTGAAAGTGATTTGATGACCAAGGATTGTTCGGTAAGATTTGCCTCTGCCTTCGACAAACGCTTACTCATGTCATCCAACTTCTTCTCATCCCCCATCTGCATCACTGCCAACTTACAATCAGGCCTAGTCACACCAAAGGTAGGCACACCTATGGGTACATCTTCCCTTCCATCGTAAATGTACAACTTCTTCAAATGTGGTACCACCATCGCATCATATTGCTTCATAAACTCCATCCCTAGTACGGCCTCATAGTCATCAATCCTCACTATAGTGAAATCCACCTTCCTAGTCCATTCACCAAGTGTAGTGTCCACCTGTTCAGCCACACCAAGTACTTCGTTCGGAGGAGAGTTCACTGTCTTCATATGTGCCTTGATAGGAACATATTTCAGCCCAATCTTCCTCGCAGTTTCCTCTCCCATGAAGTTGTGAGAGGCCCCACTATCTACCATAGTGAGTATATCAACACCTCCAACTTTCATTCGAACATACTCCAACTTGTTCCTCTCGGGATCCTTCTGAGAGATCACCTCTATAGCAGCAGCATCACCAAGAATCTGCATCATACCTACAGAAGCACCGTCATCTTTCGCATTAGATTGTGCTATAGCAGCCACCTTCGGTTTAGAGGGACAATTCTTCACCGTGTGTGGACCAGCACAAATCCAACACTTCAAGACTTTCTTTGCCTTCGAACTATCATCTGATTTCGAAGCTTCCTCTTTCTTCTTATCTTTCAGTTTTTCGGACTTCCTCTTCTTATCATCAGAAGTCTCATCTTAGTGTTCAACCAACCTGTCAACCGCAACAAAGGCTTCTTCAAGTGTACGAATCCTTTGTCTTTCACCTCATTGCGTGCCCAAGGCTTCAATTCAACAATGAAATTTAATACCTTGTCTCTTTCCGCCATATCAGGTAGCTCAAGGACTGCACTTGCAAACTCCTGCTGATAAGTTTGAAGGTTCCTAGTTTGCTTTATAAACTTTATCTTCATACTAGCTTCCCACGTTTCATCATGATGACTAAAATGGGTCTGCAAGGCTCCCTTCATTTTATCCCAGGAAGTGATGTGACTAGCGCTTCCATTAGCAATCTGGTCCATCCTTCTTCTCCACCACATCTTAGCATCTTTTGTGAGGAATTGAGCAACAACCTTGACCTTAGTCTCATCATCGGATAGACCCAACCTTTCCAAGTATTGCTCCATATCCCACAAGAAGTTACCAAGAGTTTTTTCACTCCTTGTACCATCGAATGAATCCGGTTCCTTGACTTTCACATGAGGCACTCCTCCACCTGAGCCTTGCCTCACAGCCTTCTTCAAAACCACTATTTCATCCTTGGCTTCGTCAAGAGCTTTCTTCAAGTCCATGATCTCCACTAGACCCTGGTCCCTTGAAGCTTCAACGTCCTTGACCCTTAATTCAATTTGTGTACACATCAAATCAGTGTACTCATGTTGAGTTCAGAGTTCATCGAGTTCTTCTTTCACCTTCAAGAATGCCTTTTGTTCTTCTACAACAAGGTCAATATTTGCTCCAAAGTTGTCCTCTAAGTACTCCAACCTTTCCACTACTTTCTGCATTAACCCAAGAGTAGTATCCATGGGATCATGACTAGACCCAGCATGAGATTCAGCCATCGCCAATAGCCTCTTCCTTCTTTGTAATCTAGTCTCGACCATGCACCGACTTCACCTGCAACCCAAGTCCTTGATGTCACACTTAGAGTGTTTCACCAACCTCTTTCCTGCAAGAACCTGTTACCACGGCCACTTGTTCACAAGTGCACCCACACCTGCCTTCGTCACGAGCTCACCAAGCTCTGATACCAACTGTCACACCCCCAAGCCTACGGTGGTCTTTCAACCGTG
>APFE030224923.1:22100-41891 GCA_000404065.3 Pinus taeda | reverse complement strand
AAAAGGGGACGCAGAAACCAGACGAGCTATATAACAAAATACATGTATAGACAAAAGACAACAGAGGGATAAATATCTAAGAGTCTCAATGCATGCAAGGCATGTCGAGAGGAGGGAAGGCGGTGGCTGCAGGTAGGAGGGCGCCACTGCCAAGGCCGTAGTTAAAAACGGGAGATTTGAACAGAGAAGAGGGGGTTGAACAACGGAGTTGAAAACCAGGAGGAGGAATTCAACAAGGAGAGAGGTCTGCCATTGGAAGAGCTTTAATCCATCTGAGGTTCTGGGCACGGGGGACAGTGAGCTTCTATGAGAAGCTTACTGGATTGAGCAGCCAGTCTCTGCTCAGTCTGGCTGGGTGGAATTGGTCTCCCGATAATTGGAGCAGAGCAGTAGCAGCATCATCAACTTCACCAGATTAGATAGCAGTTCAGGTAAGTACAAAATCAAAATTTTTATAGTTCCTGTTTTCCAGTTTTGGTTATTACATAGATCATCAACATCATTAGCATCTTATCTGAGCAGTAGAGTTATTTGGCCTACCCTGAGCTAAAGTAAATCTCGTATGGATCTTTACAGCTCCCATTATCAACAGGCAACAGTTAAGGGATCTTGCAATCATCTGAAGACAAAGGTTTTGTTTAAAGCACATTCTGTCAGGACAATGATTCTGTGAACAAATGAGACAGTGACAATTTTTGTAATAAAGGAAGTGGCCTTCTAAAATTCTGACCTATGATTGAACTTGGTTGTGATCCTACATTGATTCGCCTGACATTAATCTTGTAGCACGAAGCATGATTGACATGACATCTTGGTGAAGACTGCAAATCATTAATTTCTATGATCTTGCAGCTGCAAGTGGAAACAAGAAGCAGCAAAGAACAACAATTCTAGGCCAAAATTCAACCTCTCAAGGATCTGTCAGTAAAGTAAATTGCAACATCTTTGATAAGAAGTACACCTCACCTAAAGCCTTCAATCCTGAAGATCATCTAGAAGAAGTGCAAAGCACTCTGACCAGTTCTCTATCTATCCTTATGAAAATCAGAAGCAAGTATACAAGCACAATAACCAAAAGAACCTAATATCTTGATTGCATTAAATCAGGATTTTGTGAAGAATGGTTCTTCAAATATGAATGCCCAATGAGAAAGCCTTCTTCCCATCATGAATTAGGTAATTTGATGCAATGAAGGATGAGACAACTAGGACTATGATGGCTCAAACCTTTTTTGAAGTTGTTGCCTCATCTGACTTAAAGAAAGGCTCAAGAGGGAGCCATAAAATCTTCGATGACTGTTCTTATCCGATGATTTCTGATGAAAGGCATGTCTTGATAATTGAATTTGATATAAGGTGCATAATTCCAGTGCATGGACAATAGGATTAAACGCAGGTTGCATATAGCTCAATGCTTATGTTTTAAGTAAGCTTACCTTTCAAACATTCAGAGGGAGATGTGATGTTATAATATGATGTATGATGACTCTTGTTACTTAAGAAGCAGTATGATTGGCTGACTTTGCTGCATAGATGAATAACAGGGTGCCAATAGCTTAATGGATATGCTCCGAACAAGCATTCTTTTCCGATGTTCAGAGGAAGATATGATCTGACAAATAATGATCCTCTCATATAAGAGGAAGTTGATATCTTCCTTTAATCATCAAAAGATCTATTTTTTGATTCAGTACATTAGAGAGCCACCAAGCTTCATCATTATTGATTGAGTGAGTAGATCTCTATTATTTTGGTAAGATCAAGATTATCTTTCTTCGGAAAGAGGCTGGGAGTTGTGGATAGACCCTATCCCGACTATGCATTGAGTTCTAGAAGACTTGGGGTACTTATTGAGATATGAGCGACCATAGGGTGAGTGGTTCACCATCCCCTCTTGGTGCGCCATGTAGAAGGTGAGTGGTTCACCTTCCCTTGTGATATCCCATGGTGGTTGACATGTGTGTAGGGTGAGTGGTTCACCTTCCCCTACGATTGTTTGTAGGTTCACCTTCCCCTATTGTTGATGACATATGCATAAGATGAGTGGTTCACCTTCTCCTATGGCATATGAGGAGGATGAGTGCTTCAACTTCCCCTATGGATATCACAGTGAGAGATGCATATAAGCATTTGTTGACATGTCAGTAGGATGTGGTTCATCCTTTCCCCACATGTAGGATGCTTATTCCCTACGATTTGTGGTTGACATGTCGGTGGGATGTGGTTCATCCTTTCCCCACATGTAGGATCCTTCGTACAATTGATTGTTGTGATGTGCGATTGTAGGATGCGGTTCATCCTTTACCTACGTGTGATTATGATGTATGATTGTAGGATGTGGTTCATCCTTTCCATACGTGTGATTGTGATGTGTGATTGTAGGATGTGGTTCATCCTTTCCCTACGTGTGATTGTGATGTGTGATTGTAGGATGTGTTTCATCCTTTCCCTACGTGTGGTTGTGAGGAGGATGTGATACATTCTCTCCCTGCTATTGATTCAGTATCATCCTACCCATGTAGTCCAGGACACATGGGAAGTACCTCTCATTTGGCTAATGATTTGGTAAAAGTGCTTAAGGACCATAGCACTATTGATAGACGCATCGGGTACTATCGTACTCCCTATGACTAGGATGCATGGTGTTATTCAACTTGATCTGGGATCACGTTTGATTGATGTTTTACCTCTGGACTGACTTTTGAAGGTCCTATGACTCACTCTCAATTGATTCTTCTTCATTATCTATATCAGCATTCAGTAGAGTTGAGACGAGATGCAGAGATGATTCATGATGAAAGGATGTCCTGATAATGAATGGATTGGCAGGTGGAATCCTCCCTAGTTGAGAGGTTGTGTTAAATTTTGCAACTAGGGCCAAATTCCACTTTGGGCAGCTCATCTGGTGAAGATAATCATTGCATTAAATTCCTCTTCTCAAGAGGATCAAAATCGACCCAAAGATCACCAAAATTGGATAAGGAAAAATATTTATTTGTTCAAAAGAAGTTCTAAAGTCATAATCTTATCAAAGGTAGGAAAAACTAAAAATTTAAAATTTTGAATTTGCCTCCAAAATGTCAAGGTCGGCTTCACCTCCATAAGGACAAATCGTCATGTCAAATTGTATATAAAGGCATCCTCCATCCTCATCTAACACACAAGAGTATGTCTGAGGTATTTGAATTCATATGGAGGACAAAGGAGTGTTCTGGCTTGGGTTTTTCTCTTTTGTCACAGGGCCGAGGGTCTCATGAGAGAGTCGTTGTACTTTAAGGGTAATTCTAGGCATCGTTGAAGTTTGTTGTGGAGGATGAATAAGAGAAGAAGGCAGCCACTGTGATTTAGGACAACCGTTGGCCTATATCTAATGTTATATGAAGACTGAGCTTCATAGTCTTGCAGAAAGGAGAGTCGTTGGTCTACCTTAGCCTTTAGGGCTTGTGTTAGCTCAATCTAACAAAATTATGTTGCAGACCTTGTTTGAAGGTTGCCCGCAGCTGATGGAGGCATTCTTGACCAAGAGGAAGAAGGCTAGAATAGCTACTTGCATATCAAGCTCAGCCGCAATCATTAGGAGGGTTCTTGATGTAGTCACCAGTGACCTGTGAGCACATCTCTAACCCTAATCTCCCTGATTTAGTAGCATGTATACAGTTCATGCTAGATTGCAGATCTAGATAGATCACTCATTTGTTTAATGGTTCTGATGCTGGCAAGTCACTATTGACTTTTGAATCGTTGTATTCTATCTCTCTCTTTGCTGAATCTCTAACCCTAATCTCCCTTCTAGAAGATCTTGGGGATCAATGGTTGAGATTATTTCTATGTCACTTAAAGTTTTTAAATTATTTATCCTTATAAAATGACTTAATAGTCCACGATAATTAATTGATTTTAATTATTATACTTCTCCTAAATTAGACTTAGGAAAGAAGACATAAATTACTTGCCCCACCAAGCAAGCACCTAAAGGGAAATAAATCATCTTTGACCTGCTAAGACACCAAGCCTTTGCAAAAGACCTTTTGAAGCTACCACAAGCTTCAACAATGATCCCAAGGGATCAAAGGTTTGAAACTTACAAGAGGAAGAAGAAGGAAAAGGAGAATCTTGACGTAGAACTAGAGGAAGAAGAAGGAAGAATGGGGGACCACGAGGATCAACCCTGGGAAAGGCTTAAGCATGCCCTAAATGATTTAGCGAAAGGATAGTAGTAGATAGCTAAAGGACAGCATGAGATGGCCCAAGAGATAGCTAGAGGATAGCATGAGATGACCTAGGTTATGAAAAACATCACTGAGTCCATGGTCAGTGTTCATGGGAGTTAGCCCAACAACGGAGCAAAAGGTTCACACAAAAACTATAGCTTGCTTGGAGGAAATGGCAATCATCATGCTAAGGCTAGTAATTCATCCAATCTAGTTCCCCCCACCAGCAAACACAGCTACAAAAAAGCCACTATTGCCCAAATTCTTGGAGGAACCAATAGATAACTAGAAAAGGCAAGATGAAAGTTTCTTCGACTATGTGACGGGGATATGAGGCATTGTGGGCAAATTCCACACACAAATGGCACTCTAGGATTATTGCACCATCAAGCATAAAAATAAATCAAGGGATCATAATAAATGGTGGATGAACAGTGATGCATGTCCCTAAAAAGGCAAGAAAGATAAATATCCCAACCTTCAGTGGGACTTCTAGTGGCACAACTAGAGCATGGGTACGGAAGTTGGATACAAATTTCCAGCTTAACCCCATGAGGTAATCAGAGGCAATCCATTATGCCACACTACATTTGGAGGGAAAAGCACATGAATGGTGGTATCACGAGTTGTCGACACTTGGGCATGCCAACATCACCTCGTATTTGGAGTTTACTAAAAAACTGATCCAAAGACTTGACAAAAAAAAATCGAAGCTACATTCCAGGGATCTAGCACAACTTAAGCAAATCGAGAGCTTAGACAACTACATCACGGAGTTCAAGAGATTAGCAGTAATGGTGATGGATATATCTCAGGATTGATTGGTGATGTTATTTTTGGAGGGCTAAGTGATCCATTGTATGGCTAGGTGAAGGCTTTTAAGCCTAGTATGCTTCAGGACACTATTGCTAGACATAGGGATATTGAAGATGTAGTTCCCAAGATGGCGTAGGCCAAATTTATTCCCCCATAAAAGAATAAGGAGAAGAATCCTTGGCAGGGGAAGAATAAGATGGAAGAAACAGAGGAGTTAAGAAGAAAAAAGCTTTGCTATAGCTACAAAGAACCTTGGGTGCCGTGACATGTGAAAATTCCTTGAGTGCAATTAACTGGAAATTTATCTCCTAATTGTTTAGCAGTTTATTTGTTATTACAGAAAATATCAATAAACTCACAATTCCAATCTTCACCAAAAATAAAATACATTGTGGAAAATAAACTGGAAGTTGAGAAAATAATGCACGCACACAATAAAATTGACACCAATATATTTGGACTAACGTCCCCAGAAAAACCCCGAAGGGAAAACCGATGCAACAGATGAGGGTTTATTCTTATTATTATGCAGTAGTAAAATTTGAGTATAAAAATCTAGATGCCCAATTGGCTATCCTCAACAAATAATCTGGCCCAAAATATAATGGAGAAATTATCTCACTTCTGTAACAATTCAACCTCTCCCTGGCCTGCTCGTTCTCTCTCCCCGACAACTCAACCTACCTAGAACTCTCACGACCTGGCCTACGCAGTTCGTACAACCTCTGGAACTGCTCCAACTGGGTCATCTAACTTTCTCCTACTACTGGAAGAATTCACACTGCCTTCCAGAATGACTTTCTGACCTCTGCCAGTTGATCCAACCTCTTCCTGGCAATTCATCCTCCTAAACTGGCTAATTCGCACTTCTTAAATGACTTTCTCTGCAGAATATTCCAGCTTCTCTTCTGCTGGCTCTCTGACACTAGAATAATCCTCTGGAACTATTTGTTGTTGCTCCCTCAATCATTGATGCTCTCCATCTCAGGCTCGAACTCTTCTTCCTACTAAATCGTTGCAACTGTATAGCTCGATCTACCAAGGAACTCGCTCTCTCTATGTATCTCCAACCCCATCCACCTACTCTTATAATCTCTCGTTGGAGCACCAATGACCATGATTAAATCATTATTAACGGCCACGATCTCAAATTTGATCCATGTGAGTTTCTAGAGCTTTCTCAATATTTCTCAATTAATTGTTGTTAATTAATCAATTTTCATAAGTTAGACTTAGGCATTTTTTAATTATTGATCAATTAACTTAATTGAATGATCTCTAGGTGTTTTCTCTAGAAACATTTTCTAGTTTTTGGAGATCTTGTGTTCCTTCGCCTCTCTAACACAAATCGAGACTAGAATAGATGCTCGATGCTACCAAAAACTAACACTCCCTCTTAGTGAGGAAGGTGTTCTCTGTCTTCTCCACTCCGTTACTATACTCATCGACCTAATGAATATTCAGAAGTTTGTAGTTGGACCACCTCACGCTGCTGATGTTTGACACCTGTGATACAACTAACTCTCATTGTCCATGAACATTGTGCATACTTTGATTCATCTTCTAACCTTGTAGCTAAACCACACTGCATTTGTGTTGTTTTTGACACTACACTGTGCCTCCTTGCACTGCTGCCAACACTACTTGCATTGCATCTGATCTCATGCTAATACAACCACTGCAACTGAGAACTAATGTACAAATCAGCGATGTCTCTGTACTAGCTCTACAATTGTCTCCTGAGTCTCTAATCGCAACTAGTCTCTGCACTACCTACTGAATAATTGGTTGTGCTCATCTATCTCTGCTCCCCTCTAGTAACTGACTGCAACTAGTCTCTGCACTGTCTCAAGATCTGACAACACCTACCGACATTGATCCTCTTGCTACTGAATATTGTGGGCCCCTGTAGCCAAGGTAATGATCCAAGAGGAAATATGTGTCTGATGTTGTCCTCTTTGGATCCTGCCCAATCCTGCAACTTTGAAGCATCACGCTCCTTCTTGAGGTATAGTCGTTATCAATGCAAGCTCCTCCAACCTGGAGGTTAATTCATCTAGCTCTACCGAAGTTGTTCTCTGTTGCTCCCCCTTCTTGTCCTTCTTCTTCTTGGGACACTAGGTGTTGTCGTGACCAAACTCACCATACCTTAAGAACTTGATCTTCAATAGATCCTCCTCCTTCTTCTCTCCTCCCTTTGAGCCTTGTCCCTGACTGAGACCTTTCTTCGCCTTCCCTTTGGATGCAAGGGCTACGTTCTCCTGATCTTTCTCAACCTTCGGCCCTTTCCTACTACTGCTAGCAATAAACTGGACAAGACAAAGTCTTAGCTCTTCATGTGTGAAATCACTCCATAAGCATTCCCAATCAGGAATTTTGTCTCGTCCAATGATTCCCTAAACAAATGTTGCCCACTTTGTGGTAAACCCATTGAGTGTTATTCGCACAACTTCACTGTCCTTTGGTTTCTCACCTACTATTGCTAGCTCATCACAGAGGTCTCAAATTCTAGTGAGACAAGGAGTCACGCCTTCAACCTTCAATATTTTTGTGGTCCTAAGCTTCTCCTTGAGAATCATTTCACGACTCTTTGATGGATCTTAGTATAGCTTCACGACGGCATCCCATATTTCCTTTGTTGTTGCCTTTTCTACAATATATGGAACGATATGATCCTGAACCCCATCTAGGATCATCCTCTTAGCCTTGGCCATTTCTTTCTTGTAGGTTGCCTGTTGCTGAGGATTTGTCGATATGGTAATAGTACTCTCCGCAAACTCCTTTAGTCCATACTCATCCAACAGGAAAGTCATCCTAGCCTTCCATACGCCAAAGTTACAAGCTTCGTCAAGTCTATCCTGATCTTCAAGCCCTGCTGCAACTATTTCTACGAAACTCAAATAATGGGAAAATGAACCAGGAAGCTCCCTCTCTTTCCTGCAACCCTGCTACTGCTACTTTGTAATGTCCCAAACTAGGAAATACAATGAATATCAAAAACATGCACGAAGTTACAAGAAGGAATTTCACACATGCAAGCACAAATTTACACAAACAAATATGAATCAGTGAACCATAGAATAGTAGCCACAAATCTAAGCCATTTTATTGAATTTCAAGTTGGTAAATGAATACAATGGAGTGAAATGATAGAACCTAGGCTTGCTTCTACAAGCATGCAATACCCAGGTGAAAAACAAGTGAAATCTCTAGCTAAACTAGCCCAATCTACCCAAACGCATTGCCCAAAAATTTTCGTTGTTGTTGTTGCTGGAGGCAAACTATGATATTACACTTCAAAATGGCTCCAAAAATTCTGAAAAATTAGGGAGAGGCTCCTCACACCCAAACCAACAAAACCCAAAAATATTTTGAGCTAATTCCAATTGACCTAGAATACCCAAACTAGTGCAAAATTCCCAACCACAAGTTCTGCACCCAACCAGAAATTCATTGCTGCAAAAACGGCTCAAATGCCCTCCTCTAGCTGCTGGAAATAACACTGCAAAACCTCTCCAAAAATAGGAACAATTTCCAACCCAACTCCAGCTCAAAATACCACTCCAAACCTGTGCTCTGAATGATGCTCAGAAAGCCCTGCGTGGGCCCTTGAAGAGAGAAATTTGGTCCTCTAAATGGTAATGTTCTCAGCCCGGAAAATCACAAGGAAGAAACTCGTCCTCCACTAGAAAAATTCTTTGCAATTTCTCCAGCCCGAATTCCACCAAATCCTTGACCTCGTAAGCTCCATGAATTTTTCTTTTACATCCTCCTCGAATTAGCACTGGTTGAATAATCTTTGCAAATCGACCCTCTAAATGCCAAATCCTCTTCTAGAGTGACACTCGAAGTTCACTAAACAAGAGATGGAATTACCACTTGAAAATTCCTTGTGCTAAACAACATTGATTGACTTGGCTAAGCAGCTCAAGCAAACTCTCTAGTTTTGAAAGTGAAATACCAAAAGAATGCAAAAATGAGGCTCTTCTCTTCCTTTTATAATTGTTGCTCACCCCTTCCTTATGGGCTCCACCAATTCGACCTCCTTCTCATTCCCCTTCCTTGTGGTTCAATTTTCCTAAGGGAGTTTGATTTCCAATCCTGGGTAGTCCCCATAACCCATTATCACTTTAATTTTTCTTTTTTCCTAAGTTGAGCCTTACTTTTTCCTCCAAAAATTAAATTGAGCCTCCACAACCCACTTTCCTATGTTTATATGCCAAAAATAATTATTAATCGCCAAAATTGGAAAATTGGAAATTCCCTTAGCAAAATTATAAATTGGGGAGATGACAGTCCTCCCCTCCCAAATGTTGTTTGTCCTCAAGCAACTATAATGTTGGATGTTGTAGAATTTGCTCTCCCTCCCAAGTGGCATCCTCATCTCTTAGATCCTTCCATCTGACAAGGTACTCTCTAATAGTCTTGTTCCTGAGCCTTCTCTCCCTCTCCTAGAAGATGGCCTCAAGTATCAAAATCAAGTGTCCCTCATCATCCAAGGGTGGCATCTCCATAGTAGCTATAACTTGTTGTCCCAAGGCCTTTTGCAGGCAAGACACATGGAACACATTATGCACCTTGCTTCTTGGTGGAAGCTCTAGCTCAGAGGCCACCTCTCCAACTCGTTGGATCACCTTTTATGGCCCATAGAAACGTGGTTTGAGCTTCTTAGCTCTCTTCTGCTTTAGTTTTGACTGCCTATATGGCTGGAGACGCAAGAAAACTAAGTATCCAACCTCAAAATGTCTCTCCACATAGTGCTGGTATGCATACATCTTATGTTGGTTCTGCATTGTCTGTAAGTTATCCTTGAGGGCCCTTAGGATCCCTTGACTCTCCTGTATCCAATCCTTTGCCCCAATGGCTCGGTTGTCTCCAAAAATCATGTCAGCGAAAGATAATGCATCACAACCATAAAGAGCACGGAAAGGTGACTACTGATAGACATATGGTCAGTGGTGTTGTAGCAATACTCTCCCAAATGAAGCCACTTCACCCATGCACGCTGCTTCCTAGTCACATAGTTCCACAAATACCCCTCAAGCAATTTGTTCACAATCTTTGTTTACACATCTGTCTGGGGGTGGTAACTAGTGCTAGGAGTAAGCTCAGTGCCCACCAATCTGAATAAATCCTACCAAAATGCCACCATAAATCTGTTGTCTCGATCGCAGATGATGATCTTAAGAAGACCATGCAACTTGATTACCTCCCTGAAAAAGAGCTCGGCTACCTGATAATCTGATGATCTCAAGGGAATGGCAAAGAAATGAGCAAGCTTGGTCAATCAGTCCACCACCACATATATACAACCACACCCCTGCACAACTGGAAGACTGGTAATGAAATCCATAGAGATGCTCTCCCACTTCCTCTCCGAAATTGGAAGGGGCTGAAGTAAACCAATTGGATGTGTATGCTCCCCCTTGATCCTTTGGCAAACATCACACTCTCGAACATGCCTTAGAACATCCTCCTTGAGGCCTCTCCAAGTAAAATCCTCCCTGATGGTCCAATAGGTTTTGAAAAACCCCAGATGCCTAGCCAATGGTGAATCATGAGTTGCCTATAGGATCTTCTCCCACAATTGTGAGCCTAGCACCAAATAGATCCTATCCTTGTAATAAATCACCTCATCCATCACTCTATAGCTGTCATCCCCTGCAGTACCATCCAAGATCTCACATGCAAGTTGATCCTTCGAGTACTCCACCAATAATTGTGCCTTCTAGTCCCGAGTGATGTCCATCAGTGAGAGTGTAGTGATCCTCCTCAATAGAGCATCAGCTGCGATATTTTGCTTGCCCTTGACATACTCTATCTCAAAATCGTAGGCCTGAATCTTACTGAGCCACTTATGTTGCCTCTCTTAAAGCTCCCTTTGCTCCAAAAAGAATCAAAGACTGTTGTGATCAGTGTTCACCTTGAACCTGTTACCCACCAAGTACTGCCGAAATTTGGCCAACACATGCATTATGGCCAAAAACTCCTTATCATAGATGGAATACAATCTCTCATGAGGTTGTAGCTTCTGGCTCTCAAATGCAATCGAGTGGCCTCCCTGCATCAAAACTGCTCCAACTCCCTCTCCATATGCATCGCATTCTAAGACAAAGCACATGAAAAATCAAGTAAGGCCAAAACTGGACAGTTGCTAATCATCCTCTTGAGGCACTCAAAAGCATCTTGTGCCATGTTTGTCCACTCAAATGCTCCCTTCTTCATCAAGTTTGTGAGGGGTGCTACCAACTAAGAGAATCCCTTCACAAACCACTTGTAATAATTGCATATACCCAGGAAGCCTCGAACTTCGTCACATTCCAGGGTGTAGGCCAATCAAAAGTAGCCCAGATTTTCTCCTGGTGGACCTTGACTCCATCCTCCCAAATCACATGCCCTGAATACAACATCTCTATCAAGCCAAATTCATACTTAGACATCTTGGCATAGAACTGTTGCTCCTCCAAGATGTGCAGGCCCTTCTCCAAGTGCTGCAAATGTTCCTCCCACGAACTATTGTATATCATAATATCATTGAAGAATACCAACACAAACCTACGCAACTACTTGCGGAACACTTGGTTTATGCAAGATTAAAATGTGGCTGGTGCATTGGTTAGCTCGAAGGGCATCGCCAAGAACTCAAAATGTCTATAGTGTCATCGGAATGCAGTCTTCGAGATATCCTGCTCTCTCACCTGAATCTAATGGTATCCCGAACACAAGTCTATCTTAAAGAAGTATTTAGCTCCCCTAATGTTAAAATCTGAAAATTCTATGCGGAAATTTAAATTTTTTTTTGCAGAAACTTGAAAGTTCTATATAGAAAACTAAATGCCCTTGCAGAAAATAGAATGTACTTTGCAAAAAACTGAATGTACTTTATAGAAAGTTGAATGTACTTTGCAGAAAATTGAATGTTCTATGTTGGTACAATTACTTAGAATGCAAATTTCTTCTTCACAACTTTTCAGATCAACAATTGTAGATAGAACATAAATTTAAGGATCATATGAAGACAACCAAGCACAAATATGAGACGCCGAGAGTTAGGTCCAATGACCAGGGAAAAACCCACAAGGGGAAAACCCAAATGATTCTTCTTCTATTAGATTTCTTCAATTGTTCAACAGAGTACAAAGAGAGAGAGAATGAGAATGAATAAAGTCACCAATGTCTGTTGCACTTGCAGCTAAAGTGCTCTTACTCTTTGCTTGAAGATTTCCTCCTCTTCATCAGAACTTGTCCTTCACACTTGCTCAAGCTCTTCCCTTGCTCTTACTCTTCACTTGCTCTCACACTTCTCTTGCGCACACTCAACACTAGCTCTCCTTCTTCACAATGAACATATTACACTCAACTTTCACTTGCTCTTGCTTAAATCGATGAGAAAGGAAGAGTTAGAAAATGAATTCATGCCTTGAGCCAACAATAGGAGAATTGAATTCCATGAGGGAGAGGTTACTTGAGGAGAAGTGTAACTCTACCCAAGAATAGAGAGAGGTACATGTGTCTTGAAGAGTTACAATTTGAATAGGGAGAGAGAGAGTTACACTTAAACATGAGAGAATATTTGGTGAGAGTTACAACTTGAATTGAAGAAGGGAGTTACAAGTGCATTTAATGAGGAGGAGTTGCACTTTTGCCATACATTGAATTAGTGAGAGAGAGTTGCATTCTCTTAATGTTGAAATTTCTAAGTCTGACACGTTAGAAATCCCTACTACATTATCTAGTTTATTTCTCCTACTTGTTTGTTCCATTAACAAGTTATTTATACATATAAACATTGAAAATAAATACAAATGTGGCCTTAACTCATATATAGATCATCCACTGAAATACTGAAACAAACACACAAGGGACACCATTATTTTTGGACAATTGTCCCCAGAAAAACCCAATCCGGGAAAACCGGTGCAGCAGTTCTAAGGGTTTTATTATTAAGCAGCTTCTAAGTACAACTAGGGTGCCAGAAATGGCTCACCCAACAGAGATTGTTACATGGCAATAATACCTCTTCTCGGAGACAGATATTCAGCTAGTCTACCCCACGAAAATACTTCTGGAGCTTCCTCTTGGCTCTGCGTCAGCCCTACTAGCTTCAGCTCGGCTCCTGAAGCCTCTGTGTCAGCATTCTGGCCCTCTGTGTAGGCTCTCTGGTCATCTGCGTCACCCACGCAATCTCTAGCTGTGTCTGCGTAGCTTCTGCTGCCTTTGCATCAGCCTCTTCGGTCACTGCGTTGACCCTCTGGCATTATCTCTGCCTTTCTGTTATGTACTCACTGCCCCTCGCTGCAACAGATCACTAGTTCGAATTTTCTCAGCAAGTCCTGCTCCAAAAAATCGAATTGATTGATCAATCTTGGTGTATTTCCAACTGACCCTCAAGCCTCCTCTTATACTTTTCTTGTTGAGTCTTCAACGGCCGAGATTAAGTCTCTAATGAACGACTAAGATTAGATTTGGCTTGATCCATGTCATTTAGAATATTCTTACCCAATTTTATATTAATACCCATTAATATTTTAATTTTCCTAAGTTTAAACTTAAGAACCCCATTAAAAAATAGTAATTATTTTAATATCTCTCTAACCGAGTGGAATTTCCCCAAACCATTTCTGGGTCTTGGAGAGCTTATGTGCCTTAGCCTCTCCACCAATTTTCATGGCTAGAGCACATCCGATGCTACCACAAATCAACACTCCCTCTTAGCAACGAATGTGCTCTAGTAATGCTCCACCATTGAACATCACACTGATCCTTTCACACCGATACCTGTGTTGATGCTTGGCCTGTTGCCTCACATCATCTGCAATGTTGCTTCCTGTACTGTTGCCCATAGCTCTGCCACTGCCACTGCTACATCTGTATTGCAGCTCCTTCTCAACATGCTGCCAATAGCACTGCCACTGCTACATCTGTATCGCAGCTCCTTCTCAACATGCTGCCAATAGCACTGCCACTGCTAACTACTGCATTGCAACTCAGTTACCGAGAAGTAAGTAACTGACCCACCCAAATTTTGACATCCTTATCAGTCCGGAAACCTCCTGACGTTGAAGCTACCTCTGCTGCTATCCTATGCTCCCTCTGCTGCCTTTGCAGTGCTGCAAACACCTCTGTGTCTCTCGCATTGCGGCAACCACCTCTATGCCTCTCACATTGCTGCAAACACCTTTGTGCCTCTCGCACTGTTGCAACCACCTCTATGCCTCTCACACTGTTGCTATAGACCTTTGCACTCTAGCATTGCCTTGTCGCTCCATCGCATCTTACTTCTACTCGACATCCGTCATCCTGCTACTGTCGTTAAGGGCTCCCGTAACTGGATATGATCCAAGAGTTTAGGCATCTCAAGGATCCTTCCCCTCATCTTCTGTAGTCCTCCTGACTACAACTCGATGTCACCCCACCTCTTCTCTTATTCTTCTTCTTGGGACACTGGGATTCATAATGACCCAACTCCCCATAATGGAAGCACTTCACCTTGGAGATGTCCTCCTTCTTCCTCTTCCCTTGTTGTCCCGCAGATGCCAGAGCTACATCCTCCTCCTCCTCTTTCTTGATTCGACTTCCCTTGCCAATACTCCCCGCCTTGGTCAATTGTTCGATCTCTTCTTGGCAAAGAGTTCCCATCCTGGAAGAGTAGCTCTACCTAAAATCCCTTGGACAAACATCTCCCACTCCTCGAAGACTGCATTCAGGATGGTCCTCATCATGAACTCTTGATTCAGCATGGCTCCTATGGAAGTAAGTTAGTCACGAATCTCCTGCAATCTGAAGAGGTATAGATCTATCTTCTCCCCCTTCTGCATCTGATACAACCGTCGCTGATTCTCCAATAGCATCTTTCGTTGCACGGAAGTGCCCTGATACAATGTCATCAAAGTATCCCACATCTCCTTTGCTATGTTTTTCTCAACAATATGTGGTACGACATGATCCTTGACACCATCAAGAATTATGCACTTTGCCCTCACCATTGCATCCTCATACTTCTTATTATCAGCTGGCTCTACTGGGATAGCCATGGTTCTCAAGGCGAAACCCTTGATGCGATGTCTATCTAGGACTGCCAGGATCTTGGCCTTCCATATGACAAAGTTGGAAGCCCCGTCCAACCTATCCTGATCCCTCAGTTCATTCACTGCCATATCCGCTCTTCTTCTGGACTCCCTCTGAGTTTTGACTTCCCTCCTAGAAATCCCCCTCTAAGTCTTGATTTCCTTGCTGGAAATCTTCTCGCCAAATGTTGAACCGCTCCTCTCCAATCCTCGTTGCTATTGCAACTCGGATCTGGATTTCTCGGCTAGAAACCCATCAAGGTAACGACTCCCTCTACCTTGGTTCTGTCCCATTAGGTACTGTTTTGTTTCGACAGAAACAACACCCCATCAGCTTCCCAACCCACAATCTGCCCACAGCTCCCTATGCCCTGACAACTGAAGAAACTGAGCCTTCCAGCTCTGTGCAATCCCGACTAAGGCTGAATCACTCCTCTGGCCAATTGCGTCAAGCCGACCTAGCTGAGTAAGATGACATGGCTCTTCGTGAGCCTCTTCTGCCTCTGCACTGACCCTCTCTCTGGCTCGAAATGATGACGCGGGCCCTCTACATCACTTCTATGTTGCCTTCTGCTTAGGAGCAACTCTGTCTCTCGGTACAGCTGCTATTGCTGCAAATTTCCGATATCGTTGATGCCTTCAGTCCTCCTGTGATCTGCAATGCTCTGATACCATGTTGAAATTTCCAAGTGTGACACATTAGAAATCCCTACTGCATTATCTAATTTATTTCAATTTTCTCCTACTTGTTTATTCCACTAACAAGTAATTTATACATATAAATACTGAAAATAAACACAAATGTGTCCTTAATTCATATACAGATCGTCAACTGAAACACTGAAACAAACACACAAGGGACACCGTTATTTTTGGACAATCGTCCCCAAAAAAACCCGATGCGGGAAAACTGGTGCAACAGTTTTGAGGGTTTTATTATTAAGCAGCTTCTAAGTACAACTAGAGTGCCAGAAATGGCTCACCAAATAGAGATTGTTACATGGCAGTAATACCTCTTCTTAGAGACAGATATTCAACTAGTCTACCCCACAAAAATCCTTACAGCACCTCCTCTTGGCTCTGCGTCAGCATTGCTAGCTTCAGCTCAGCCCTTGAAGCCTTTGTGTCAGCGTTCTGACCCTCTACGTCAGTTCTCTGGCCCTTTGCATAGGCTCTCTGGCCCTCTGCGTCACCCACATAGGCCCCTCAATCTCTGTAGTCTCTAGCTACCTCTGTGTAGCTTCTGCTACCTCTACGTAGCTCTAGTTGCCTTTGCGTCAGCCTCTTCAGTGAATGTGCTGACCTTCTGGCACTATCTCTGCCTCTATGCTATGTACTCATTGCCCTTCACTACAACAGATCACTCGTTCAAATTTTCTCAACAAACCTCGCTCTAGAAAATCGATCTAATTGATCAATCTTGGTGCATCTCCAACTAACTCTCAAGCCTCATCTTATACTTTTCCTGTTCAGTCTTGAACGACCAAGATTAAATCTCTAACCAACGGCTAAGATTAGATTTGGATTGATCCATGTCATTTAGAACATTCTCATTCAGTTTTATATTAATACCCATTAATATTTTAATTTTCCTAAGTTTAGACTTAAGAATCCCATTAAGAAATATTAATTATTTTAATATCTCTCTAACCGGGTGGAATTTCCCCAATCCATTTCTGGATCTTAGAGATCTTATGTGCTTTAGTCTCTCCACCAATTTTCATGGCTAGAGCACATCTAATGCTACTACAAATCAACACTTAAATGTCGAGTTACTATTTTATTCCAAGAGAAAGGTTTGATTTGCCAAGTAAGAGATTCTCAATTTAATTTACTTATTCCATGAGAGAATTCATTTTTATTAATCCATAGTATCATAATAATAATAATAATAATACTAGTAAGGATAAAAACATTAATTCTTGACTTGTATAATCATGATTGATTTGATTTTAAAGTGGATTCCATATGTCAAGATCATTCTTGATCATTTAGAAATGACTTTCTATTTTTGGAAAGTCACTTCCAAATTGAGATGTGACTTACTACTTTTGGACATTTATATTAGAATTGTCAAAAATGGAATTTTATTATAGGTGGTTCAAACAAAAATGAAAGATATGATTTCTTCTAGGAGAAATTAATCCCTGAGCTGCCAAATTTTAACACTCACTCTCAACTAGGGAGGAATTTCTTTTTGCATCAAAGATCTTTGCTCCCTCTGATCTCATTCATTCATCTTAGCGCAACTCTACTCTGAAATATTTGTAACAATGAAGTCACAATCTAAAAAAGAATCATCCACTTGACACAAATTTGGAAAGGAAAGGATCATCACATGTCACATAGACAAGGATTACACTCAACCAATTTTTATCTCAAAAATTAAGTGATAGAACATAGGGATCACATAGACAAGACTCAAACAAGTCATGCAGACAAGAATCAAACATAATCAAGTGTCAAGTGATGGAACACTTGCATCCTAGACAAGTCTCACTACACCTATTGGTCAGATAGGTGGCTCTTCCCACATTCCAGACTGTGGTTCAGATGCATACTGAGGCATGTTCTTGTCGCACACACTACACAGGAGGTCCCTAATCCTGGGAGCTCTGACAAGTGGGAAACGCAGCTCAATGTTCTCGATCAACGATGACCACTTTCTGGAAGGGTCACATCCATAAGTCCAACCTACTCTCTAAAAACCAAGAATTTTCTTTTTGGTAAAGGCTTGGTAAGAATGTGAGCTATCTTATCATCAGTGGAGATGTGATGGAGCCTCACTGCTCCTCTTTGCACCATATCTTGGATATAGTGATACCTAATCTCAATATGCTTGGACTTATCAAGAAAAACGAGATTTTTTGCAAGATGAATCCCGCTCTTATTGTCACAATATATAACTGTTGTGTCTAGAATTTGCTCAAATAGTTCCCCAAAAAGCTTCATCGGCCAAACTGCCTCATAGCTAGCCATGCTAGCAATAATGTACTCAGCTTCAGTTTTACTCAATGCAACAGACTTTTTCTTTCTGCTCATCCAAGAGATCATGGTGAATCCCAAGCTAAAGCAACACCCAAAAGTGCTCTTTCTATCAGCAGAGTTACCAGCGCAATCAGCATCAATATATCAATGAAGTCTTACATTTTTAGCAGTGTATTTCAATCCTAGATTGATAGTTCCATGCAAGTATCTGAATACATGTTTCGCTGCAATCCAGTGGGCATCAAAGGGATCAATCATATGTTGTCTTAAAGTGTTTACAACAAAGCATCTAGCAGGCCAAGTGTTTACCAAAAACATCAAAGCACCAATGAGTTGTCTATACTCTGTGGGATTTGCCAAACTAGATCCTGCAGCTTTGCCACATAATTTCTTAAAGTTCATTTCCATAGGAGTTTGCATGGACTTACATGCTACCAAAGAAAATCTTTCAAGAAACTTAACAACATATTTTCCTTGAAAAAGATAAATTTCACCAGGGCTTTGCCAAACCTCTAGAACCAAAGAGTAATGTATCAACCCAAGGTCTTTCATTTCAAATTCAGAAGCTAACTCTCTCTGACACTGGAGGATAAGAGGTTCTCCCGCTATCAAGAATAAATCATCAACATGCAATACCAAAATCAAAGGTATACCTTGTATTGTCTTGAAGTAGAGGTTTGGGTCTGTACTGCGTCTTGTGAAACCAAGTTTTATCAGGTAGCTACCAATGCGAGCATTCCAAGCTCTTGGAGCTTGCTTCAAACCATATAAGGCTTTATTTAGTTTGCATACATGAGTTTCCTTGTCATGCTCTTTATTTAGGATCAACCAGCTTCCAAGTGTCGTTCTTTATGAGGGCATCATACTCCTTTTGCATTGCTTCTTTCCATTCATCATGAGAAGCAGCTTCTTTGAAGGAAGTTGGTTCAAAATCTGTAGACAAGTTCAATTCATAATCATAAGAAACATCCATATCAATAGGTGAATTAGAGTCATCTACATCACCTCCATTTTGTCGGTTTGAATTTATGGTTCCTGTCTTTCCAACTTCATCAAGATGAACACTTTCAAATGTCTTTGTCAGCGACTTTGGGGGACCTTTCTAAGATGGTCCAGGCTGCTCTGTTGATTGAGTTGGGACTGAATCAAGATTGAGTCTCCCAATTCTATCAATTACATCACTTAAAGCATCATCAGTTGTTGGAGTTTCATGCGGGGGAGAGTGTTCTTCAGAAGAAGATTCCACACGTTGATCTAGTATAGGAATCCCCCCTTCAAGATGTGGAATCTGATTCTCAAATTCTTGAAATGATTTTGCTTTTGCGAATCTATCCAAGCAATCAAGTTGTTGCTCAACAACATTGTCAGTTTTGGATGATTCAAGAAAAATTACGTCTCTAGATACAACAAACTTTTTATTTACTTCATCATAGAGGCAGCATGCTTTGGAGGTGTTTGAGTACCCCAGGAAGATACACTTACGACTTCTAGCACCAAGTTTGTTTCTATGTACCTTTGGTATCAAGGCATAAAAGGTGAAACCAAAGACCCTGAGATGCTTTACCGAAGGAACATGTGCATACCACATTTCATAAGGAGTCTTGTTTCTTATAGCATTAGATGGACATCTATTCTTTATATATGCAACACATAGAACAGCATCAGCCCAAAACATTATCTTTACATTTTTGAAGAAAAGCATGGATCGT
>APFE030224923.1:0-12264 GCA_000404065.3 Pinus taeda | reverse complement strand
GAGCTTAGTCATAACAAGATATAAGTCAATAATATTGGAATTTAATATAGGTAAAAAAAATATAGTTATATAATTCTACAATTAAATTTGTATGTGTATGTTATGTTATATATATATGTTATTATAGTTATATCTAGTTGACATAAATAGATATAGTTTTAAATTACAAATTTAAGATTACAATTAGTTAGTTATAATTATAACATAACTATATATAATTATAGTTAACATAAAATAGCTATATATAACATAACGTAACTAGTATATACATATAAAACTTTATTTTTGCAATTGCTCAATCGAGTCATTGTTTAACCATGTATATGGCTCGATCAAGGGTTTCTTAAACCTTCGAACGAGCCATTTGAATTTATAACTAAGAACTTGATCGAGCATTTTAAGCACTCAATCAAGCTATTGAGGTCCAAAAAATCATAGTTTTAGCACCCCTTCTACATATTTATCTACAACACCATTTTGTACCCTGGTGGACTTAGGGAAGAATTTGTCCTTAAGTGGATTCATGAAGGAATCCTCTATCAATTGGCATATGTGTTTCACATTTTCGAAATCATATGATATTTCTCATCTAATTTATTTTAAACATAATAAGTAGGATTCAACTTTTTTTGGAGGAGAATATTGATTGCTAGATCTATGAGCTTGTACTTATCATCTTCATTTCCATATCATGTACTTGAGCACATTTTGAGATCAATGATAAGTATTTTGCTACCTTTAGTTTGAGTGTGTTCTCATTAGAGGAAAGTTTAGCCTAAAAGTGGCCATGAAAATTTCACGTACATAATATGTAAACCAATCAAAATCCTTTAAATTTAAAAATAAGTACATGTAAATATTTTAGAGGGAAAATTAAAAGAACTATTTTTTAATTGTATTTTTGACTTATCTCCTTTTAGTTTTACTCAAATTTCAAGTGTAGACACTCGTTGAATGTGGAATTAAATTCTGCATCCAACGAGTACCCATTATGCATACTTTTGAGAAGACACACATTGATAAAAAAGGAAGATACATTACAAAAGCGTGGTCAACATGCTTTTGTAATGTATCTTCAATTTTTATCAATGTGGGTCTTCTCAAAATTTTTTATTTTGTTTTAAAATTGCATAAATTTTGTTTGAAAAATCAATTTGAAGTTATTCCAAGGGAATATTGAAGCATACATATTAGTATTTGGTCCTAAACTTCCTCCCAAATGAAAAAATTATACACCCATTAAGCTCTCAGAAATCTCTACTATGACACATGAAGAGGAAGAATTGCAACATGATATATCAAAATTATGGGACCATGTGCAACAAATTTCACTCTGACAAAGAGCAACCAAAATGAACTTAAAGGGGACATGGATGGCTTAAAAGGAGACATGGATGGTTTAAAAGAATAAATAAAAGGTGGCATGGATGGTTTGAAAGAAGAAATAAAAGGTGACGTGGATGGTTTAAAAGTAGAAATAAAAGGAGATATGAATGGTTCAAAAGAAGACATGGAAGGTTTCACAAAGTTACTACAATAAATGTTTCCTAATGGAAAAAATGTATTCCATGAAACTCATGATGATAAAAAAAGGAATGTTAATCATGATTTTAGATCCTCCAATTTTAGGTTTAAGACCCACCACATTCCAAAGATCGATATGAAGAAGTTTGACGACAAGGATCCGGTAACATGGACACTACAAATGGAGCAATATTTTGATCTCGATGATGTACAACACACACAAAACGTTATGCATTGCATCTTTATATTTAGAACCCAATCAATTTGTATGGTATTGATGACTTTGTTCTTGTAAACTACTTGTTACTTGATCAATTTTTATAGAGAAAATGATAGAACATTATGAGGATACAAAGATCAGCACCTTATTTAGCCAATTGATAAATCTCAAATAAAAGGGTTCAAAGGCGGAGCACATTGAGGACTTCTAAAAATTGAATATCAAGGTAACTGATATGGAAAAGCATAAGGTTGATGTCTTCATAGAGACTTTAAAGGATAATATCCAACATGAGGTTCACCCTTGGGAAATGATTCATTGGAGAAGGCATTCAGGGTGGCAAGAAAGGTTGAAAGAAAAATTATGGCAACAAGGAAGCCTACCACTCACAACTATAAAGATGGAAGTGTTGTTGCTCCTATCCTTCCAAAACATACAAGGTTGACACCACAACAAAAGGGACCTATTATAGTTGTGGTAGAAAATACACTTCAGGTCATAAGTGTACTAAGAAGAAATTATTTTACATATATTGTGAAGAGGAAGAAGAAAATGAACAAGAAGTATGAAATGATGAGGATATACACCAGGAACCAACTGTAGAGAAAGAAGAAATGAATCTAGCCATATCTTGCAATTCATTGGAAGTAATTGTGACTCCTTAAACTCTCAATATAGAAGGATATATCAAGAAGAAAAAAGTAATAGTGTTGAATAATTCGGGTAGTACCCATAATTTTATTCATTGTAAGATAGCCAAGGAATTGAATTTCTTCCTATATCCAACGCCAGAGTTTCAAGTGATGGTTGCAAATGGAGGAACTATAAATTGTTTTGGAAAGTGCCATAATATCAAGCTAACCATGGCAGAATATATATTTAATAGTCCAATTATTTCCATTCCAATTGGTGGTGTTGATATTGTACTAGGAGTCCAATGGTTAGAATATTTGGGGATAACATATTTTACTTTTTAATAACCTTTATTGAATTTTTTTGGGAAGGAAAGGAATTTGAATTAAGTGGTATTGAAGGGAAACCAAGAAAGATAATTAGCTCTAATGGCATGAAAAATATTATGAAGAAAGAACAACAGGGCATAATTGCACAATTATGCTCACTAGAGGTTCAAACATCAATATAATATATTTCTCCAATCTCCATAAAGTCTTGGAAAATCATTCCAAGGTATCTGAGACTCCCAAAGGCCTCCCACCTATTAGTGATCATGATCATGCTATTCATTTGATTCTTGGAATTTTTCCTCCAATCATCAGGCCTTATAGATATCCTTATGCCCAAAAGAGTGAAATTGAACGTATCGTTGCAGAAATGCTAGAGGCCAGGATAATTCAACCTAGTAAAATTTCTTTCTCTTATCTAGTAGTATTGGTGAACAATAAGGATGGATCATGGCGTATGTGTCTGGATTATAGGTAGATAAACAAACTCAATATTAAAGATAAATTTTCCACTCCTGTCATTGATGAGTTGTTGGATGAATTACATGGATAAATTTACTTCGCCAAGCTCGATATTCATTCAAGATATCACCAAATTAGAATGAATACTGAAGACATTCCTAAAACAACATTCAGAACTCATGAGGGTCATTATGAAGTTTTAGTCATTCCTTTTGGCCTTACTATTGCACCTTCCACATTTCAATGTTTAATGAATTCCATTTTCAAACCCTTCCTTAGAAAATTTGTGTCAGTATTTTTTGATGATATACTAATCTAAAACAAGTCTTGGAAGGATCATCTTCAACATGTTGACAGGGTGCTCAAACTATTGGAGGAGAAACAATTATATGAAAAAACCTCCAAATGTTTCTTTCGAGTATAAGAGGTGAAATATTTGGGTCATATTGTATCTCATGATGGTGTTAAGGTAGACCCTAACAAAATTAAATCCATTAGGGAATGAAAAATCCCCACAAACATAAAGAATCTTCGACGATTTCTCATGTTGATATAGTATTATCTCAAGTTTGTCAAGAATTATGGGAGAATAGCAGAACCACTAACAACTTTACTGAAGAAAGATGCATTTTCTTGGACTCCAGAAGCAATTATGGCCTTTGAAGATATTAAATAGTCAATGTGCAAAGCATCAGTCTTAGCTATGCTAGATTTCACAAAAACCTTTATTGTGGAATGTGATGCCTAAGGAAATGGAATTGGTGTCATTTTAATGCAAGAAGGAATACCCATTTCTTTTGAAAGTCATCCTATCAAAGGAAAGTATTTACACAACCCTATTTATGAGAAGGAAATGTTGGAAATACTACATGCAATAAATAAATGGTGACCTTACCTAATGGGAAGACACTTCAAGGTAAAAACAAATCATGATAGCCTTAAATAATTTTTTGAAAAAATATTATTTTTAGAAGAGAGGAAAAAATGTGTCACAAAGATGTTGAGTTATGACTTTGAAATCATCTACAAAAAAAGGAAGAAAAATGTTGGAGATGCAATCTCAAGAAAGGATGATGATGTGGAAGCATTTCTTTGTGCCATTTTTATTATCCAACCTGATTGGATAACTGAAGCAAGGGATGAATGGAATAATGATGAAGAGTTGTGGACACTCATTCAAAAGTTGCAGCAAGATCCCAGTACATATGATATATTTAGCTGGAAAAATGATTCATTATGGTACGAATATCACTTATACCTTTGTAATAATTCCCAACTCAAACAAAAGGTTCTTTTGGAATTTCACACCTCCCCCTTAGGAGGGAACTCAAGATTTATACAAACTTACCACAGGGTTAAGAAGGTTTTTTTTGGGATGGCCTTAAATTTGATATTCATAATTTTATGACAAAATGTTTGGTTTGCCAACAAAATAAAGTTGAGACAATTAAGACCCCGAGTCTGTTACAATCTTTAGCCATTCCAGGTCAATGCTGGCAGGAGGTATCAATGGATTTTATCATAGGTTTACCCAAGTCTGAAGGAAAGAGTGTCATCGTGGTGGCAGTTGATAAACTTACCAAGTATGCACACTTTTGTGCATTATATCTATTAGCACCTAAATCCGCCTCAGGCTGAAAGAAGGCAAAATTCAGGGTAACCACAAACCACGCTCAGTCTGGTAGCTAGCCCTACCAGAATAGGAGAGGGCTCTCTCCAAGTCACACTCAGTGAATAAGTAAATGAAATGACCTGAGATGACTTACGATGAACTCTTTCTCTTAGGCTAGTAAGTGGAAATGAAAATAATGAGTGATTTCGTGAATGACTGTATTTTTTGGATGTTATGGGACCACTCGACTTCAATGAATAGAGAACTTAACATGAAGGCACAGATTATTTCGTGAGGCAAGGTAGGCTGAAAGCATAGCAATTTAGTTTTAAAATATGGCGAAATGGAAAGATTTTTTAAGAAGGTGAAAAGGGCATGGGCGACATGAACCCTTTTCAACAGAAGAATGGACACTATACATGAAATTTTCCCACAGGTAGAGCAATAAAATTGAATTCTACCTGATCTCACTCGAAAAATCTCACCAAAAATGAATACGAAATGAAACTATGGAACATAACAAAGAAATGGAGAGATCGATTAAGAAGGTGAAAATGGCATGGGCAACATGAATCCTTTTCAATAGAAGAATGAAACACTACACATGAAATTTTCCCACAGGTAGAGCAATAGAATTGAATTCTACCTGATCTCACTCGAACAATTTCACCAGAAATGAATGCGAAATGGGATACAAAACATAACAAGATACATATGAAACATAAGAGAAACACTTGCTATACTCAAAACCATAGGAATCTCATGAAACAGAGCCGCTGCCTTTCATTAATTCTCTGTAAAAATATACAATGCAGAAACAAAGTTTTTTTCCCATAGTCTCCCAAAAGTTACAAGCCAAACAACCAACTTCCTTTGCAAATAAAATGTATACAATATATAGAATTTGGGGAGAAGAGATGGAATTCCCAGGGGTTGGGAAGTTACTCAAATCATTTCGAAATGGAACTGGAGAGCCAACCATCAGCTATAGGTGCAGCACTCTCAAGCATGACATTTGGCTGGGGTGACCCTATGCATTCCTTTGCCACTTGGATAGATGCCCATCTGGAGAGAAAACACTTTAAATGCCACCTTTGGTGCCAAAAAACTGAAGTGTAGATGATCGGGCCCACTTGGAGAAGTCGCGACCTGAAATTTCGAGAAACGGGAGCAAACTGGGCAAAATTTCCTCTGTGCGCCGCGCGCTTTTCTCTGTGCATTGCGCTACTTTTGGGCCTGTTTTGGGGCACTTGCAGATGTCCAAAGTGTGCCCACGTGGGCTTTTTGGAAATCTTGGCATGTCTACTTTCTAACCCCACTAGAATTTCTAAATTTGAAGCTCGTTTTCCCTTCCAAATCTTCATTCTCCGAAGACTTCTTTCTATGTGTCCAAAAAGTGGCAGAAAGGCCATTTTTGGGTGTTTTTTGACCTTTAGGAGGCCCAAAACTTATCAAAATTTCTAGCCTGGACAACAGTAGATATATTTTTAGATGTTGAATCTAAAAATGAAAACCTTTTCTCGATTGGAGCACTATAATTTTAGCGACGCACAGGGTGCGGGACGCACAGGAAGAAAAAACCTGTTTGTGCACAAAAATTTGTCAAAGGACCAAAAATACCTCAAACATGCTCCAAATTTCTTGTCCAGGCACCAGTGGTCATGATTTTTTATGTTGAATCCAAAAAAACCTTTCTCCATTTGGAGCTCTAGATTTTTATCCTCGCGCCAGTGAGCGGCACACAGGGAAGTGGCGCGGCGCACTGGGCGTGAGGCGCAGCGCATATAGCCTGTGCATAGCTGTTTTTGCAGGATACTTTTGGAGGACTTCCCGATGTCAAAATTGGGCGCAAGATTGCTCGTTGGAAATTTATTTGAGTCTAATTTCCAACCAAACTAGAATTTTTCAATTTTTAGTTCATTTTCCCTATCAAAAATCAAATATCCCAAGACTGGTCAAAATGTGCCAAATGAGACTGCCTAAAGGCAGATTGATGTTACAGTCAACTTTTGAATGCCTTCCTCAACTCCAAATTGAGCTACGGATAGCTCATTGGAAGGCTCTTGGTATCTAGTTATCATTTGACTCATCAAAAAAGTCATTTGGCCAACTGAGCTAGGAGAAAAGTTGATTTTCCCAAGGTCCCTTCAGAGGTGCATCAATTCTCCCGAGGCAACTATAGTTTTGAGATTTCTCCAAAACCATGATACCTGTGTAAAAAGTGAAGGATTTTTTTCTTCCCTGGTCTGTTGTCAACAAAAACCTCTCTCAGGTTTCCCAAATTCATCTTCGATTGCTCAGAAACCGCATTTGAGTGAAACATATCCCGATGTGTGGGACAAGGGATTTGCCAGAATGAAGCGGAAGGAAGGGGATAGGGAGCTTCTAAATTCTTGAGGAAATTTTGGGAAGTGTGGAGGGATGATAGGAAGTAGGGAAAAGTGGAATCTCATAAATTGAGTGAGGGGAAGGGGTCCAAAAAGGCAAAACACAGGCCCAACCGTAGAAAATTGCCAGGTTGTGGCAAGAAACTAGGGTTTATGCGAAAATGAGGAATTTGGGAGATCTCAGTGATGGGAAGTGTTTGATAAGGTATTTTAGTGATAGGGGAAGGTGTATGAACATCATAACACAAATTTTCGGATGATTTGACCATCCAAGAGAAATTAGTTTGAAAACCCGAGGAGAGGGAAATGAACTTTGCCATAGGTGCAACTGAAACATGAACAAGGTGCGAAATGACCAATGGAACTTGACATGATTATGACAACCCTCTGAATGATGGTAGACTCAGATAAATGGTGACATGGAACATCATTTGGACAACTTTAACAAGGGTATAATCAAACCCCAAACCTAATGCCTAGTGACCAAATTTTGCTTGAAGACTCACTGAAATGACAAAATTTGATCTTGACACCTTAAAATCACTTTGTAAGATCATGTTTTATCACCGGAGGAAGTCTGCAAAGACTGACACTAACATTGGCTCCAATAGGGATGGCAGCTCCTTGGAGGTGCCAAGAACTGCAGATCATTGGGTGAGCAGACAGTGCCTTCGTCCATTGGGCTATGGAGTCCATTATTCCGAAAAACCAACATGACTCAATTTATTGACTGAAACTGACTCAATGTGAACTGAAATGACTGAAAAACTTGACTATATGGAAAAGGAAATGAATCATGACTGACTTAACTAAAACAAGAACTGACAAAACTTATTCAATGGCAGCAGTCCATCAAGATTTGAGGGTTTCAAATCATGATGACAGCCACCTGCATACTAATGCAATATGTACAATCATGTGTAATGTGTCTTCCAATGTAACCAATCAAGTAGATGCCTCCTTGATTGATTCTCCAGATCAGATCTTCTGGTCAACTACAGATATTTGTAACTGGGCATCCAAAAACATAATTGACCATGATCTTTTTCATCACTGAATACTGGAATAAACACCTTCACAGCTAACTGCAACAAATGTGCCAGAGGATCTTGAAAAACATGAAGTCTGTCCTCTTGTTGAAAGAACAAGGTGTCTTTCTCCTTTGCTTATGATTTTCCTTCATGATGTACTTCAGTATGAGTATGTTCTTGATCCTTAGAAAATTCTAAACAGGTAGATGAGTGAATCTCCTCTTGAAAACACATTTCAAAACATGAAACATATGAAGAAGAATCTGAAATGGAATCCTGAATGGTCTGATATTTGGTAGTCTGAATATATTGTAAGTCATCTTCATATGATATGACAACCAGATTGTCTTTACATTCATCACATTCATTAATCATTAGAAAAGCAACTTCAGATGATTCTCGAAACCCAACACTAACATTCATACCATCTACCAATGACTCATCCAAGGAAACTTTTTCACTCACTTGAACCAAATTCTCATCTTGATGTTCATGAACTGAATGAGCTACCTCCTCATGAAGATCTAGTTCTGGTGAGATAAGGTCAGTTAGGTTTGTACCTCTGTTTTCTCCATTTGAGGCAGCCTCACCCATGCAACTCTCTTTTTCCTCCTCACCATCTGTCTCTTGATCTGATTTATCATCCCCATTATCTGAGATTGGAACATAATTTTCTTGCATATCATCTTTTATTTCCACCAGATCCGGAACAAAACTTCTTCTTTCATCATTTCCAACCATATGGAAATCTTCAATCTGCTGATCTATAAAGTTGTTCACTGGACAGTCATCCTTTTCTTTAGAGATATTACGAATATTCTGCCTTATAAACTGAAATGCTTTGTAACACAAGGGTATAGAATCCTCTTGCATCATTAAATCATGTATTTCGGCTGCCTCACCTTCATCTGTAATTTGACCTTGAATTGTGTTTGGTGGCTGCAAATATGGTTCTGTATCCAAAATGATTTCATCAATCATTTCAGGGGACGATTTATTATTAATGACCTGCTCACAAATTTCGCCATCTGTCTCATCTTCAACATTAAAACTGAGAGATTGTTGATTTCCTACAAGCTCTTCATTTGAATATTTACTATGCAATTTACCCCGCAAAAACTGAAATGATTCAAAACAGAGCGGTAAGGAATCTTCTTGTATCGTTTTATCATATAAGCCGGCTTCTATGTCTTCATGTGCAACCTGACTATTAATGGCCTTTGGGGGCTAGAACTCTAAATATAAGTAGTCTGGAACAAAGCTTTCATCTCCCTCAAGAGGATCCAAATCAAGATTTTTCGATAGCTGATGTCTGATTGCATGGAAATTACCTTTGATGAACTGACATGAATCAAAGCACAAAGGCAAAGATCCTTCACTTACCTCAAATTCTGTTGCACTTTCCTCATCGTTTCCATAGCTGATATGCCTTGGTTGATCACTGTACTCGAGCTGCTGTAAGCGAACTTCCTCATCCCATAAACTCGCTGTTGATTTGTCTGCAATATTAGCTTCTGTTTGGAGAGCATAATCATCATCATAATACTAATCAAACTGAGGCAAATCGTTAGTATAAAACACGTCATCAAGCATACATGTCATATCAACAGGTCTTTCTTCTCCAATATGATCTACAAAACAATCCTTATGACTACTGAGATAAGAAACAAAATGTTTTGGATCAGCCACTTGTTCATGAATGCCGTTTTCATCTTTTGCAGTCATTTTTCTCACCATCTCTTCTATTGCACTCACCAAAATGTCAAGCTTTTCCTTTGAAGGTGTAGTTTTCTCTAGATCCACGTTTTTCATCTCTTATTCTTTCAACCTTGCCCTTTTGATCAACAAATGAGTCTCTACATTTACTGCATTGTTCTGCATCTCTTCAAGTGTTGTGGCATTCTTTTCTCTCATCTGAAACTCCATTTCCGAATCAAAGGCACCCGGGTAGTGCAAGAGAGCAGATCCAGGAAGGGGTCTTATATCAACCGGCATTGAATAATAAACTTGATTAAAGCTGGCTGAAAATTGTTGTACTGTCTCCCCTGGCAGTCTTTTCAGCTGATTATACTCTTCTACGATAAGGAAAAGATTCTGTCAGATCCTCCACCTGTCAAGAAAAACTTTGATGAACTGCTGTAAATCTGTGATGCTCGCATTCGGCAGGGCTTTGAACCAAATCTTGACTTTGCCTTGCAAAGAAAGCACAAAAAGCCTTATACTGACATCTCCTTCATCAATTTCATAAAGGTCTAGAAAAGTCTCAACATTCTAATGTTGCTCATCATTGACATTCTTACATTCACTGTCAAATCTTGGCAAGTATAGATCATAGCTTTTGGGGAAAGCATGAAGAACAGAAGGTAAAACCAGAGGTTTATACCTATCTGGGATTATGACAGCTATAGGAATATGTACAAGAGCTATGGGCTCAGTTTTGTTTTCTTTAGGCTCATCACTCTGAAGAGAGTCATCATAAGATGTAGGAAAAGTAAGGAAGCCAGGATCAAAGGGAAAATCACTATTTACACTTTTTGAATAGATCGAGTGAAGATTTTGATCACCTTTATCATACAACAAATTCTAAAAAAAATTCAGGGCAGCTTCAAGAATAGCGAAGAAGTAATTCACAACGAAGCTGAGTAGGTCCTGAATACCATTCCACTTTGGATACCCGAACTTTGTGTAAGATCCTTCCATTTTTGCAGAGAAAAAGTTAGTCCTCTAGTGGATTCACCATGAAGCACCGATTGCTAGATTCTTAAGTGAATGAAGTCGCCAGGTGAATGATTTCAGCCGTCTTCTTATTTTTTATCGTTGTTCACCATAAACATCAGATCTGAACTTTGAGCTATGTTCTGGGGAAAAAAAATCTTCAAGAAAACCATTTTTGTCCCCAGCGGAGTCGCCACTATGTTAGCACCTAAATCCGCCTCAGGCTGAAAGAAGGCAAAATTCAGGGTAACCACAAACCGCCCTCAGTCTGGTAGCTAGCCCTACCTGTTAGGATATTCCGACACATAGGAATAGTTAAGTATAACTTGGTCTAGTATAGAGTTAGGTAAAGTGTGTTTCTTTACTATGTACTTTTGTAACTTACAATCCGACGGTCACGATATGTGTAGTGATCTGACGGTTCATTCTCTCCTCGATATTACCGACACTTGATCCGTGGCTTAACACCCGATTGGTCCATGATTTCTATTTAAAGCGCATGGAGGGTCATTTGTAGGTTACCCGTTCACAAGAGAAGCTTATGTAAATTTTCATTCTCTTATTAATAAATTGCCTGAAGTGGCCGCGTTGGCTCAGGCCGTGGACTGTTTCCCTCTTTGAGGGTTTTAACCACGTCAAAATACTCGTGTATTGATCTGTGATCTAGTTGTGAGTGGTGTCCTTTGGTGTTCTATCTGAGAAACTTACCCTGTAAATTCCTACATGGTATCAGAGCCATTTGAGGGCTGCATCCGTTGGTGATCCAAATCTGAAGCCAGTAGAACTGCATCCAACTGCCATCTCCTAGATCTGCTGTTTCTGACTGCTTTTAGGCCAAGAGGACTGCTCTGTTATTTTAGGAGCATCTGTTCCAGTGAGGAACCCCTTTCGTTTCACACGAAAAGGTTTCTGGTAGCCCTAGTTGCGTCATTTTTAAGATCTGGAGGTATACAGTGTTTATTGGCAGTTTACAATTATTTTTCCTTTGTTTATTTTGGTTTCGGTTTATTTAGCTCTTTTTTATTACCGGATCTATACCTTTCATTTCTAAATATGCTCTTTGCCCTGCGACTCTGTGCAATCTGGGCAAATCAGAAATAGAAAGGAAGGATTTTTCTCATGTGTATGCTCTTTTCCCTGCGCCTTAGTGTGATCTCGGAAAATTAGAAACATTGAGGAAAATATTTAGTTTCTGGGTAAAGCTAACTTTAAGCCATAAGGTTTGTTTTTTTTGTATGTCTGTGTTGGGTTTTGTGTTTTTGTTTTGTAGGAAGAAAAAGAGCTTTCTCAAGCAAGCACGCAATCCAAAGCTTCAGTGCCCCCCCCCCCTCTCTCTCTCTCTCTCTCTCAA
>APFE030224922.1:0-10885 GCA_000404065.3 Pinus taeda | reverse complement strand
AGTCTGAGAATTGCTAAGCTCATCTTGCAAGGGGCTTTGTTCATCCCTATGAGGCTAAATATTTAAGGAGGAGATCCATGTCCAAGTAATCAAGTAGAGAGAGGCTTGTTCCCATCCCCTACAAGCTTTGCAAGGCATGTGTTGCTGATCACCCAGCCAAAGGAGGATTTGACGTCAGAACTTGGTTGTATTCTCTTTTGTTATCAATAATAATAGACGACTATCATTATGGTTCCACTCTTATTGTCTTTATAATGATGTTTGAGTTGTATCCTTTCTAACTAATACATAGTTGCATTTCTTGGATTTTATGCTTGTATTTGTCTTGTTCTTTGCATGTGCAGGTGTCTATTCACGAGGATTGTGAGGATTGTGACCAGCTGAAGCGAAAGAACGGAAGCGACGACTCTTCTACGAATATAAGCGTTGGATTTGAGGTAGGCTCTCATCATCGGCCTTTACTTTGCAATTAGGAACCTGTGTGTTAGCATTGTTTGACTGTTGCTAGACCCGATTTAGGCTAGTGGGATCGCCTCTGTCCACAAAGGGGATTTACCTATACAACAATTTGGCGACTCCGTTGGGGAGTTGGCTTTTGCCTTGTTTGTCTATCTTGTCTTGTTGTTTGATTTGTAAACTTTAGACGGAGCTTGAAGTATGGCCAGATAGCCTTCAAAACGCTATTGCTTTGCATTAGAGAAGTAGATCAACGCTACTTCAGTCCATCTCTAGTTTGGTTTGCAAACTGAACGACTTGGGACTTGCCTTATTCCTTGATTGTTTCCTTGGTTTCTCCCGCTTGTTTTGCTTACTGGGTTGGATACCTGTGTTTTTTTGCCTCTTGAGAGTACTTAGGTATTGCTGGTTTAGCCTTGGCTCTTCTGTTTTTTATTTTTCCATAGCAAACTCGACTGGTGCCAGTTTATAGCGTGACAGTCGCGCCAGTTGACGCATGTTGCACACTTACAACCCATGCCAATCCCTGAAAGGCGCTAGTTGCAGCCTAACAGTCGCGCCAGGCCTGTAAACTTTTGAATTTTGCTTGGTTCTCAACTTTTTGAGCTTTGGTTTTGTCCTAAGTACCTTTATTAGACTACTGGAGTGTCTTGGAGTGTGATTTGACTAGTTTCGATCGCTACCCTTTGCGTGTTTACTTTTTTCTACTGATTTTGCATTTCTAGCCCTAGGGCATCTAGTGGCCTTGTGAATCGAGCCTTCCTAAGGTGTTTTGATCTTTTTGTTGTCTAGTCGACTCTCTTGCTTTCTCCCTTACACTTGTTTGGTAGTCGTGAATCATTTCATTGCATTATTTAGGTGATTTGATTTGTCTTCACTTGAATTATGCTTCGTCTCACTTTGAGCCCGGATCACATGGATCATTGTTGTCTTTGGGACCTTTTTTATTCTTTGGGTGTTTGATTTTTGTTTTGAGGAACTGAACGTGTGTGTATTGATTAGAATTTGTTTGTACTACTCAAAATCTCTTTAGTGCATTTTGCCATTATTGAAAAAGAAAATCTCTTTTCTTTGAAACAGTTAATGAAAGTTAGGAATTTTCATTTTGATTAGTGAATTAGTGATCTTAAAGAAAATTTTATTGATTTGCATTAGCTGCATTAGGGAAACTCTGTGTTGTTTGTGATCGTTTCATTTGCATGAAAGCTCTCTAACTCTCTTGTAATTAGCATTCATCGAATGGAATGACATGTTTTGGCATATGGATTGCATTTAGGGATTTTGAGAAATTACATACGGTAGGACCTGAAAACCGAAACTTAACTCAAGATCAACTTTAAAATAAATCGAATGAACTTAAAAACGCATTGGAACATAATGCTCACATTCTAGAGGTCTAGGCTAGAGACATGCTCTGGCGTCATTAAACCTAGTCACTTTTGTTCTCACATTAAGGTTGGGTGATTCCTCCTTGTGTGACTCAACTGTGGTCTTAGTACGGACTTGTGATCCCACGTACCATCGCGTATATATAGGGAGACTCCACTAGTTTATCATCCTTGATCCACAGGAAGCCATGTCTGCCGCCTTACAGCCCGTAACACATCGAACACAAACATTCGGTAAGATTAACTGCCCTACGTAAAGTCCTTGGCTTTCATATGATTACTAAGGTGTATATGCAGTTTTACGGATTGTCTGGTAAACCCCTTGCCTAGTTTCTCCAGAGTAGTCACTTTTGATCCTTTTCGGACTCCTTAAAAGGAAAGGCTCACTTGAGCATTTGTCACTTCGGGCTCACTAAATATTCGAAGGCAACTAGAGTCATATTTTGTCCTTTTCTCGACTCTTAAAACATGAAAAGGTCAAGTTGTGTCCTAATGTCTTAAAAATTTATTCGACCACGATTACATTTACCTGGTTAGATCTTGTTTGCGTTAGTTTTGAGTAGGGTCTTTTATCATTAACTTGTCTAAGATTTTTGTTTGATTCGATCATCCTGGCGGATCCATCGATCCCGTCTCCCGTCCCGAGTGACCAAGGGTCTCCTTCTTCTGCTGCTCCTGAGACACCAGTTTGTGGTGACACTTTCCCTATTATTCCAAGTGTCCAACCGTTGAACTCTCATGCTGCAGAGGACGAGCTTTACGATTTGTTTTGGAACCTAGTTTGGGAGCCTTCCGAAGAGGATTTTCCCTCTACTCCTACTGGTGTTTCGACCCCGATGGCTTCTTCTGATATGGAAGACACATCTCCTGTATCGAATGGAACACCTGTTATGTCAAGTATTGAGACTCTTATCCCGGCCACATCCCCGGTCATATCTACGCCCTACACTGTTACACCTCTCGGTATTACAGTGCCTGCGCGCTACAGATCTCTGAGGGATGCCATGGGCTCTGGGAATTCCTCTTCTATGTGGGATAATAACATCGTTCCCAGTACAGGACCTTTTGTTTCCCAACTTCACCATACCGTTGTCACGTCAGTTCCAACCAATCCGACCGTTTGTGTCGCATCGTCGACTCCGGTTGCTAGTGTCGTTACGGCATCTTCCGTTGTAACTACTGTTGCTGGCCCATCCCATGGTCCGGTACATAGTGGTCAATTGGCACATGCTGCCAAAGTTGTTCATATTGCAAGCAGTGCCCAGCCTTCTTCTGATGCCATTTCAGTAGGGGGGGCATATTCTGAGTACTTGCATGCTGTCCAAAATCCAGGTGCGCAAGGCCCCTATTATGACCCTATAGGTCATCATTTGTATACCTCCTTGCTAGCTCAACCCGCAGTTGAGTCTTCAATTCTGTTGAATGTTGCTTGGGGTACCACTGGTTACGGTGGTGGCCAATTCCATTCGGATCAAGGGCAGCCGTATCAAGGACCATCATACCAAGGTCAGCCATCTTGCACACACCATAATTATGGGCAGCAGTATTATGGCCAAACCTATCCGAGGCAACCTGGAGGCTTGCAAGGACAAACCTCCCAGGGACAACCTTCGGCCTCTGGTGGTCCGTCTTTTGCATATCTTGGGCAACCTTCTGGAAACCCGAGACAACCTTATGCTCAACAAGGACAACCTGGAGTCTAGCAGGGATACCCTTCAGGTCTATCCTATGGGAATCCGGGACAACCTTACGCGCAGCAAGGACAACCCGAAAACCAGCAAGGTTACCCTTCTGGGCAAGGTGGCCAACCTGACATGCAGCAAGGCCAGCCCACTGCTCAGCCTAGTCAGCCATCTAGTCAGCAAGGACAACCTTCGGTTGCGCAGGGACAACCAAACACCCAGCAAGTTCAACCTTCTGGGCAAGTAGGTCCATCTCAGATCCAACTACGACAACCTTCTGGCCAGATGGCCCAACCTCAGTCTTCGCAAGGATATCTCTCTGGGCCTACTCAACTAGGCATGCAGATGGTTCCTACTTCTCAAGCTCAACCTAGTTGCTAGCCCCAGAATCAAACTAGTCTCCAACCGCAAGGTGGTTACCAATCCCAACCTTCTTATCAAACGCAGCCTGGTTCCTAGGCTCAATATGGAGCCCAGCAACCGTATGGATACCAGCAACCCCAGGGGCAAAATCAATTTTCTCGTATCAAAATTATCAACAGCTGCAGGCCACCCCTTATCAAAATTACTAGCAACCCAATGTTGCTCCTGCAGGTCAGTATGGTAAACAATGGGGCACTGGGGGGCAGATCCAGAATCAACCATCTAGTTATGGATATAACCCTTATGGACAAAGTTCCTATGGACAAGGTCCTTTTGGACCTGGTCTGTCCAGACAAGGTCAATGGGGGTAACCGACAACTTGATGGAACTCTGGCCCTACCTCATATCCGCAGATGTCCTTCAACCCACAGTTACCATTTCTAGCAACGTTGGAACTTCCCGATGTGTCAAAGTTAACCAATGATCCTATTTTGCATAATCCACAATGGTCCCCAGTTCCAACTAAGATACCCGGCGATTGCCCCAAATTCGACGGCAAAGCTAGAGAGGATCCTCAAGCCCATGTAATGACTTATCACCTTTGGTGTTCGTCCAATTCGTGGCTTGACGATTTGGTTTGGCTTCGCCTGTTTCAAAGGACTCTCACCGGCTCCGCTGCTAAATGGTACATTGAATTGACCAGTACGTCTTTTCAAGATTTCAATTCATTGGCAAGGGCATTCCTCACTCATTTTCAGTTACCCATTTGGTACGAGACGAGAACCCATCTCCTCACGTCTCTAAAGCAGGACACGGTTACGCACATCTCTGATCATATACATGAATGGAGAAGGCATCGTCAGTTGATCAAGTTTTGGATTCCTGATCAACTCCTCACCGATTGGTTCACAACTTCCTTTGTCCCTAACATCTCATGGGACATTGCCATGGGAGCTTGCGTAACTGAAGAGAAAGCTATCGCGTGTGCTCAGTACCTTGACTTAGCTTACTCTCAGTCAGGTACTTTGTATGAGTATTTTCCTGATGCCCTGAGACATGGTACATCCAAAGCTCCACCAAAGCCATTTGTTGATGGAGTTATTGGCTCTGTGAATCCATTGTCCAAAAAATCATCCTCGAACCCTGGGAAGCAAAAATCGAATGCTTCTAACAAAAACACTTCTCAGGGTGGTTCAAATTCTGGAAGTACTTCCGAGGTTAACGCCGTCCAGTCCACCATGCCGAATAAGGCCTTGAAAGGAAAGAAAAAGGGGAAAGAAAAGAATAAGTCCGAGCAACCTAAACAGGATTCCTCCAAACCTCCATCCGAGGAAGGAGCTAAGAATAAACCCAAGTATCCTTGTCTCATCTGCGATGAGGATCACTATACCAAAGACTGCCCAAGGCGGTCCGAAGTTAGTCGTTTGTTGAAAGGCGCTCCTGGGATTCCTGCGGTTCTTAAAGAACATTTCCCCTCTCAACAGACTCAAATGGTGGCTGATCCATCTTCATCTTCTTCTCCCTTTCATTCCCAAGTCTTCATGGCTGGATCCATTCCTGATCATGTAATGACTCGAACAAAGGAGTATCCGTCGTCCATCAAAAACGAGCCCGAGGTTCCCTCAAGCACTCCTTCGTCCAGTTCTGGTCCGCTCCACATCGAGAGACCTAGTACCGAGACGACAATCCGACCCCCTCCCAAAGGAGTACTCTGGAGATCATCTTACAACCCAAATGCTCGTGCTGCTCAGCACTATAGCATAGTTGAGGACTTAGCACAGGCTGCGTCAGCTATGTCCGCTTTAGAAGTTCTCCAGAGCTTCCCTCCTCAGAGGAAGTCCCTACTATCGGCCATCGGTGGCATCGACCCGGCAGATTCGGATTTGATCACCTTTGATCTTGAGAGCCATGTCCCAAGACTGCCTCATCAGATTGCCTTTCTCATACAAGTCATCATCAATTCGAAAACGATCCATCGTACAGTTATTGATGAAGGTGCGTCAACGTGCATCATGTCTATTAATTTTTGGAAAGCGATCGGGTCTCTGACTTTGAGCCAGTATCCCACGACATTGGAAGCCTTTGATGGGAGAGAATCTCGTCCTTATGGTATTCTTCAACGATTGTCGATTACTTTAGAAGGGAAAACCGTTGAAGTAGAAGTTGAGGTCGTTGACGCAAATCTTACTTACAACATCCTTCTAGGCCGGAGTTGGACATATGCCATGCGTGTCGTGGCTTCATCCCTCTTCCATGTCATTTGTTTCCCTCACTAGGGGAAAATTGTCACGGTAGACCAGCTCTCCTTCTTTGCTTATTCTTCTGAAGGCAATGTGCCTTTCGTGGAGCATACCTCCATTCCTTTCGAGACTGTGGGAGACGAGCTCTTCAAAGATCCCACCCTCATGGGTGTTTTCTCACTCCCACCTCCAAACCTCGCCTCCATCAGTATGATTTCAATTCGTCTGATCCCTGGGTCCTCCCCCCCATTGACCAGATAGAATCGTGGGGCGAGGAGATGCCGTTGAGTCCCGCCGAGCTCAACTACATCGAAATCGCTGTTGTATCGGCTCCTCCTGCTGAATCTGCTTCTTTAAGCAGAGCTCTTGACTCATACGACTATTCCCCTTGGCTTGGAGAATGTGCCTCCTCGGATCCATTAAAGGAAATATTTCCTTCCAACGAAGCCATCATGGAGACCATGTATCTCGAGGAACCTTCGTGGTTCAATCTTCATCATCGTTCCTCATTTCTCCCTACCCTTTGGGAAATGTTGGCTTGTCTTGAGTGGTTTGATCCGTGTCTCCCTTCGCAACCTCTTCAGATGCCTATTCAGGTCTATCAAGTATCGTCTGAAGGGAATTTGGGGAACATTACGCAGACCCAACCTATCGACATCTCTGTCAAACTAGGGATTGTCGAGAACATCTACATAGGAGTCACTTGCACTCCTGAGGAAATTCAAATCTATATAGCTCTTTTTTGCGAGTTCCGTGACGTCTTTGCATGGTCTTATGAAGAGATGCCCAGCATTGATCCAAACATCGTAATGCATGAGATACCTACGTATCCAAGAGATAAACTTGTTCGTCAGCGTTTACGCCCTGTGCACCCCCACAAGGCTGCAGCTATCAAAGCGGAAGTTGAAAAACTTCTTAAAGCTGGTTTCATTCACCCTATCCCACTCACAGATTGGGTCTCTAACATTGTCCCTGTGGATAAAAAGCAGGGTACTATTCGTGTCTGTGTTGATTATCGTGATATTAACCGAGCCTGCCCGAAAGATAAATACCCCACACCTTTCATTGACCAGCTCATTGATGAGTGTGCTGGGAGTGAGATATATTCGTTCATGGATGGCTTTTCTGGCTACAACCAGATTAATATCCCGCCCACTGATCAACACAAGATGGCCTTTATCTGTCTGTGGGGTACTTTCACTTATAAAAAGCTCCCTTTCAGTCTCAAGAACGCCGGTGCCACTTTTCAACGTGTGATGTCTTATGCCTTTCATGATATCCGGCACATCGTACAACCTTATCTGGATGACCTTCCCGCTCATTCGGCTAAGCGCCAAGACCAACCGTCACATCTCCGCGAGATTTTTCTCCGCTGTCGAAACTACAATATCCGACTTAATCCGCATAAATGTGTCTTCTGCGTAGAATCTGGTCGAATTCTTGGGTTCATCATCTCCCAAGAGGGCATCCGCTTGGATCCCCTTAAAGTCGAATCCATTTTGAATCTTCCTCCCCCTGCTTCTTTGCGCCAACTGCAGAGTTTGCAGGGTAAAGCAAATTTCTTACGACGATTTATCCCGAATTATGCCAAAGTGGCAAAAGGTTTCACACAGTTACTCAAGCGCGACACCCCGTTTCGATGGGATGCCATAGCTGAGGAGTCTTTTGCACATCTTAAAACTCTTCTGGTTTTCGCCCCTTTGTTTCGGCCTCCGAATTATCATCGCGATTACACATTGTATCTAGCCACTGCTGACACCACCATTGGTATGGTTCTGGTTCAGGATGACGATGATGGCACTGAACACGTTATCTATTACCTTAGCCACAATTTGTTAGACATGGAATCTCCATATGCTTATGTCGAGAAGTTGGCCCTCGCTGCTGTTTGCATTATTCAACGCTTCTGTCATTACATCTTGTTGTGTACCACGACAGTGATCTCTGATTGCAACCCTATGACCTACATTTTGTCATGCCAGTTGCTGGGGGGAAAATACTCAAAGTGGATAGTCATCCTCCAAGAGTTTTACTTGGAATTTACTGGTGCCAAGTCTAAGAAATCACTTGTCTTCACTGAGTTGTTGTGTTCTTTGCCATCCACTGTTGCCTCCTCTCAGTTAGAGGATTCCATTCTAGACGAAACTCTCTTTCTCATTAGCACCCTCGATCCCTGGTGTTGGATACCTATACCAATAGGTTTCATATTTCATGATTGGCAAATGTAAGTGCCAAATATGCTCCATTTTGCTGCCACAAAAGGTTCCATATTTGCAAAAGAAAGAAAAGGTATATCTGGGCCTGCATGCTCATAAAAGTTTATGGATGATCCAACAGCCTAATCTGGATCATGCCATGTTTTCAATTTATGTTGTAGAATAGAGAATGAAATCTGTCCAAACTGTTTAATCTTTGCAGATCATTAGCTAGGTAGAGAAACTAAGGTTCCCAACCGCTTAATCTGGGACCTTGGAAGGAATAAGGGTTGTATTAGATAGGAAATGAAAGCAAAAAGCCAATGAAAAGAAAAGGGCATACAAAGGGTTTGCAATTCCAAATGCACCCTCCAAGAAGAAATAAAAAATGTTAGGTGAACTAGTTGGGTAGGTAGATGGGGTTGCAGAAGTGCTGTCTCTTTCAAGATCAAAGTTGCTGAAACATCTACAGGAAGAGCAACACACTGGAGCATGACTAACTCCCTTGTTTTCATCTGTATATCACTCATTACTAACACCCTTTTCCAAGCTGCACAGAGCACAGAAATTCATATCTTTGTCATATTTTTATGGCCTTAAAAAAGCCACATTTCTTGTGCAAAAATCTTTTCATTTTGATCTACTCTTGATTTCAAGTTATTTTAAAAAAGCAAACTTGGTTGAACTAGCCCTCATCCATATGTTCCCTCCATATTAACAACTAACTCTATTACTTAGCGCCCTATACCCCACTATCCCTACTATTATAAACACCATGGTGTATAAACCCCACAATGTATAAATATCCCCTCCTTGGCACTATAGCCATAATGTTCACTCCCTGGGAATTGAATTAACACCTGGTTAAGGTCAAGAACCCATGTTCCACCTTTTTCTCCTTCTCAATCCATTTTCCTACCCAATTGCTCCATTTCTGCCCTTAAAAACCCTTGAAAAACCTTTTTATCCCCTGAAAACCACCCAAGGGCGGAAAAAACTATGGAAATGTCCTTCTCCCACCTTATCCTAAGGTTGGGAGCCAGTTTACCCTTTCACGTTGTATAAACTACATTGGACCCCTTTCCCTATAGTCTCTGCCTTCATAAATTTTTTTTTACCCAAACCTTGCATAAAACCCGAAAATGTCGTGCTTTCCTAAGGTTGGTGGACTAAATCACTTTTGCGAAGAAAATCACAAAAACCCCCGAAAATCATTTGGCACATGGAGGGGCCTGCCGGTCACGAATTGCCGAGAAAATATTGTTTTTTAATACCCGCCCGCTGGCCGCTATCTCCCTTGCAGGTTACCCGTCCGATGACCGTCATATAGCACCTGTCCCAGATCGATGGCACGCAGTGTTTTCAGGAAATCCCGACGTCCGAAGGTTAATAAAGGCAGGTGTTAAGGGCCCGTGCAAGTTGATCGCCCGACAGCCGTTGGATCGCGCGCCTCCAGATCGACGGCTCTCATCAATATCGGAGCACCCTACACGTCTGACAGATACCTTCCGATATCTGTCAGACGCTTGCGTCACGCGGGGACAGTTGTCACGCCCAAATCCCATCGGAGCATCGTCTGACAGTTTCTTCACCGTACAGGAAGGGTCCCGATATGGCGACACCTGTCCCGCCCACGTCCTCGTCCTGCTGCCATGCACGTCATCGCCACCTCCGCTCACCTCGTCCCTCATTCGCCCACCTGGTCGCCACCTCACCGTCCGCGTGGACCGGTCTTAGGCCGCCACGTCACCCGATGACGTCCTGCTGACGTCATCCGACCCGGGCCCTCATGCTGACGTCATGCTGACGTCATCCAAAAAGCGCGCCAAATAACTATAAAGCCAAATTTTACCGTTTTTTCACCAATTTCACGATTTTTCTGAGAAAAGTGCTGCTCCGCCATCTGCATGCACTCCACGACGACTGCGCCACCAGCCACCCTGCGACCATTTGCAAAGCTCAGATAGCTAACCCAACTGCAACCTCATCTCAAGCTACTGTCAAACAGGTATTTGAGTCTTCATCCTCCTTCAAACTGGTTTTTTCTCAATTTCTCGTAAAATCCATCACAAAAAGCCATAGGATTGAAAATTCACCGGAAAACCAGCTGTAACCTACCTCTATTCGACAGTTTAGAGTTAAAAAACAGTGGCGGAGACCGCATTTAGACTGCAATTTCTGGTAAAACCCTGCCCGGTTCGCGCAAATCGTGAACCCACTGCATTGCTCCCAAATTGCCTAAGAAAGCCCGTCAAATGCATAAAGGCCTCCTCAGAGAATTCAAACACTGATTATAGTTGTCTGTGCACCAACCTGCCCCCCTCAATTTCACCAGTTCAATTGACAAACCCAGCATCTCAAGAAATACTTGAGGCAGACATGGCTGCCCCTGCAGGATCAGCAGCCCTCAATGTCACTCCCCTAAATGCTCCTCAGAGAGAGCTGGACTAGCAAGACTTTACAGATTTAGACTACCAGATCTCAGAAGACTCCCCCTCCAGATGTACATTTCACATTCATTTGTTAAATGAATTCAGGGCTAGGCACAGGGATGGGACTGA
>APFE030224917.1:0-21739 GCA_000404065.3 Pinus taeda | reverse complement strand
TATATTTATGTGTCTTTGCTGCATTCTCATAATAAAATATGCTATTTGGATTTAAATGATGCGTTGTTGTTTAGGTTGCTTTTGATGATTAGAAAAGGTTTTTTAATGTTCAGATTTGCTTGATAGGTTAATCACAGGGAATATATTCAGAAAAAGGCTACCAAGTACTTTGGATCCTCCCCTTCAGTGGAATCATGAGTTGGGACCAATGTAACCTTGCTGCCAACAAAAACACTTTCTTTGCTTCACCATGCAATCATTAGTGTTTGAATCTCATTTGCAGAACTTGATATCAGTTTGGATGCATGTTTGGGTTTGTAAATACTTAGTTTCATAATTGTTTCACATAGGTTTCATTTCTTGTTTTCCATTTCTGTTCATAGGTTTCATGGCACAATCATCATAGGTTAATGAATTTCTTGTTTTGATGCATAAGTCATTTGTTTCATTTGTGTTGCTCCTTCTCAAACCATTTTATTCTTCTTCTTCTTGATCTATCCTCAAGTCCTATTTAACCTCTGTCTCACTCATTTACCCTCCAAACCTCTCATTTCCCACATAGCTCCATCTCCTTCAACTTTCGTTGACATAGCCCTTTATCTTCCAACCTACTCCCTACCCTCATTTCCCATCCTATTCCTTCATCTAATTTTCCAGCTCCTGAGCCATCATCAGGTCCATCTCCATCTCACTTAGCCTCCCACACCACTCCAACACTCCATCATCTCCCAAAACCTCCACGACCAATCATCCTGTAGAATTGCACAGAACATCCTGTAGAAGACTTACAGGACTATCCTGTAGAAAACCCTGAGTTTCCTGTAGGATCCCCTGCAGACATCCTGTAGGAGGTCATTCACGCGGTTGCCGAGCTTCTGAACGTGGAAAACCTCTGTGGATGAATGCCAAGGGTCCATATGGACCTCACCTAGCCTCCCCAACCGGTCCCACGCTTTCCTCCCTTCTTCATTCAAACTGCACAATCAAACCCTAATAAGCACAAAATCACAATTATTTCACCTACTTAATGAAAAGCACAAAAACATGTCTTTTATAATGTAAGTAGTTTAGATCCATGCATTTCCACTCATTAGAGGTAGTAGCAGCATTGGTAGAAGCATTACTCATCTTCATTTCTTTATAGAGATTAGACTAGTTAAATTAGGGTTTCCTAGGTTTACATGCTTTGATTTACTTTTAGTTCATTTTTGTCAAATAGCTTAGTCTCCTTTGAGCTAGCTTTCGTCCATCATTGATAAAGCTTCTTCTATAAGCCCATAGAAGTTGGCTTAAGCCCTAGCGGACTTGTGCCAGCTGACCAAGTGACAACTGCGACAAGAGCTAGTACTTGTGCATATAGCACCGCCGCTTCCAAGTTTGTACGAACTACTGGGTTGATAAAATTAAGAGACAGGAAGCCCCAAGAGTTGTAGCATTATTGCTACAATACTAGGGCTCACCACCTATCTATCTGCGTGCACTGCATCCACATTTTGCGGAGACTTTACATATTTAACAAAAAATTATACAAAAATTTGGTTAAATAATCCCAAAACTGACCCTAGGGACCCTATCCCAACAAGCCCCCAACATAAATATCGTGACTCGCCCTCAAGTCACTCAGCTAGCATTGTAATCTTGCTTCGAAGACCACACAACTCAACCTACATCGCTGCAAATTCAACAACACTCTGTGTCGCTGCTTGTGGTACCTATTCGAATAATTTCTCTGTTGTTGTCCCTTCCACTGCTAAGTGCATGGTTCTCTATGTCTGTTGTAGCCCCTTGAGTTGATCCTGAAGTGACAAAGTAAACTGACATGCTTCCTCTAGCCATCACTGCAATCTGGTGTTCATCAAGGGCTCCCTCTGCAATTCCTCCACCTGTGTTAGCAGCTGCTTGCCCTCCTATAAATTCAAGAGGCATTGTGTTAGTGCCAAAGTGCGCACAGTTTCTCAGACCTCATCATACTGCCGCTGCATCTCTCGGGCATCTGTGTTCAACTTCTACAGGTTCGGGTCTTCCTGCAGATTCGTCCATAATTCTATTTCAGCATCAAACATCAAGGAGTAGTCATTGACTGCAGTATATAATGTACTCATTCCCTCATTGATTTCTGCTTTGCACTACTCCTGTACCTCTAGCGGAGTCATGGGCTACAAATTTAACTGCAGCTCTACTATCTTCATCTAGAAATTAAAGGTAGCTATGTTGATTTCCTCCTTTGATTCATGTACTGCAGGAACCAATTTCCTTACTTTTGTGGAGGCCTTTGCATCCTATGGGATGTTCAACACACATACTGACTTGCAAGCCTACTCGATTGTTGCTTCCAAGCTTTAACAACGCATTTGCAACTCCTCCTTTTCCTTCAGTGCCTGAGTTTTCTTTGCGAACACTATTCATTGTTGACCTTAAACTCACTGATGACAGTGAGTGCGTGTTGCTCTTTGATCTTCAACTCATCTGAAACCCCATGATGTAGCGCATGGAGGGTTCGGAGTAACAGCGTGGCTAAATTCAGCCCCATGTCCTTTACCATGCTAATCGCAACGTGATCCTCATTGAACTCTACGCGAACAGACCGTTCTGGCAAGGGTATGACTCTGAGGTCCAGAGTCTGTTCCATCTCTGTTATTGTGTCACTCTGTTCCATCTCTGTTATTGTGCCACTTCCCTGTGTCAAGCTCGCTCGCACCCCGCTCTCTTTCCCGACGCCCACCTGAATCCTGTTTTCATGGATCTACAGCTCGCGTAGATCCTTTTGAGCGCTCCCCAACATCTGCATGTATTGCTGCTCAAATTGTTGTAACACCTCCATTGTCATATCTCAAACTTTATCACCGATCTCATCGAGATCTCCTTCAGTCAGCACCATTGGATTGATATGCGTCTGCTTATCAGACTTATGCTTCTTCCTGTGTCCAACAATCTTCTCCTCGCCATGCCACTTCAAGGTGAAAGGAGTTCCCTACTTCTCACCACTGCCTCCTTTGCATGATGACAACTCCGGCTCATCTGTGTGTTGTGAGGCTGACTTGTTGCCTTCCTCTATATCCTGATGATCTTTTTCTGCCTGCTCTTTGGCAGCATGCTCTTTCTCCATTCGCTCCTTCTTCATAGTTGCCTTAGCAACTTTCTTCTTCTTCTTCTCAACTAAGGCATGTGCAACCTTCTAAGATGCATACTTCTACTTCTGCATAGCAGAGCTCTCTATACCTTTGCTTGTTCCCACATCAAGCATCGTGGGTTCATGCCACTCTACTAGCCAATACCCCATAACTTCTTGCACATCCATCTTAGATACCAAATAAGGCAACAGATTCCATGTATGCTCTGGGTCCTTCCACGCTCTGATTCACGCATTGTGGAAATCGGCCTTAAACTCTGTGTAGGTCGTCAATTGTTCGAAAAATGTTGGGGACAACCTTGGCCTCTTATTAATCACCATGAGAATTCCATATCCATTAGGATCAAGAAAATATTCGTCTCCTTGACTCATGCCGGATCCTTCGTAGACCACAACGAGGCGAACCGTGCTACCTTAGGTAAATCATCCTTGTGTGGGGGAAACTAGTTGTCCTCCAGCAATCTCCAAGCTAATAGAACAATAGACAGTAATAGCCATGCATAGTGGAATGGCTTGCTTTCTTCTTGGGCTTCTCAAAAATTTTCGAGAAAATCCTAACATAGATACATGGCCCAATTATATTGAACACCCTTCACGCACTATGCTGCAAGTGACACTACCAGTGTCGGAACTTCATCCGCACGACACTTCCTCATGATCTTACTTGCGAGAATCTAGGCAACGATATGTAGCACCTAGTCTTGAATTGAAAGGATAGAATATCTGCGTGACTTTTTAACAAGACCATACTCTTTCTTCATTTTATCCGCCATGTCATTTTCCCTAGTTTTCCCTCCAAACTCCTTGGCAGGGTTCGCTCCTTTGTGAGGCAACTTCGTTGTCCTATGGATCAACATGTTGGTTATTGGCATTGTCACAAACACCCATCATGCACCAGTGTGAGGAGATGGCACACACACATCGTGTTGATGGTTAAGCAATGATAGTGCGACATTAAGAGCATGTGCAACAACCCTTCCTACTCAAAACCGTGAACCCAACTTCATGGGCTCCAACGTCGTAACCCCTATTTATTCATAATATATCTTTGTCATATATTTGTGGGTTGCTAAATGTGGGAACTTCTCATAGTCCACGAGGTTCATGTCCCCCATTTTTAGTACTATAATGCACGCTAACCTAGGACCTTCAAATTCGACCCGCTCAGGCAACATGGGTGTCGAAACTATGAATTTCCTGGAATTAGGATCCTTGGCTACCTTGGTTCTTCCCTTCCGAGGAGGGATATACTCAGGAAGCCTTGATATAGGCTTTACCTCTTCGGAATCTACTTATTCTACACCGTGGTATTCCTCCTCTTCTAAATCCACCACTTGCTCTGATTGTTTGTATTTTTTCTCCTTCTGTTGCACCTATAGATTCTTCCTTGGGGACATTCTTACCAGCACCAGCTTCTTCTACTTCTCTTTACAATTGGTTGCTTCTCTTTTGTAGTGGATTGTTGTGGCCTTGGTGACCTCAACACGGTAGGCACAAGGATTGAAGCTTCCATACTCAAAATCTCAAGGCTCAACACATCAGACACAACAACTTTAGAACTCATGACTTCGGTGGGGTTGGTGGCAGTCATCTGCTGTAAAACGGCCTTTTGGTTCCACGCAGGTAAGGAAGAAAATGTTGGGCTTGCCATGAAATCCTCCCAGAATTGATGAATCATAACTTTAGATAACAAATCGCCCAAACAAGTCTCAGAATTCAAAGTGTTCTTTGGTGGTCCAACATGTAATATTTATAGGGAAGTTTGAATTCAAATCAAACCACTTCCCCCCCCCCCCAAATTTTGATAATAAATGCCCCTCTGGTAGCAAATATTCAAAGGTTTTTGCCATAAATAGCACCTACCCACTCCTCTTAACTGAATTTTGGCCATCAAATCATGAATAGTATCCTCAACAACTACTTTTTGACCTATCTACGTGACACCGTCCTCCATGGCACAACTCTTCCAGCGCAACTTCATTTTTCGCACCCATATCATCCATTGCATAGTCGTTCTACCATGTTCTTCACTTCATTGGGTAGCATAGTTTATAGTCCCACAATCCCTTACAACTTTATGGATTACTAAGACTCTCGTGCTACCATATAGTCATCACGCAAGGGTAAGATACCTTGTGTACAACTTCAATCTACTTTCGTTCACTTTTCCAGGGAATGGTTCCCCATTCAGCTTCGTGAGCTGAACTATACCACCATTCGTGATCCCCTTAATAACATACAACCCAAACCAGTGCATTTGAAATTTTCCTGGAAACTTCATGAACTTTTTGTTATATAACAGCACCAAATAATCCACCTTGAACATGCACAACTTAATATGTCAATCATGCCATGCCTTCTCACGTTCATTTTGCAATTGCTGGTGAAATCTTGCAAGGAAACGATCTTCTTCTAACTCCATGATTTGTGTGAGCCATTCTCTTAAGGTCTCGCAGTCCGCAATTTTAGTCAATGTTGCAATCCTTAAAGTGGGCACAATATACTCCATCGACATGATTGCTTCAATTCCATAGACCAACCTGAATGGAGTTTGTCCTGTTAACTTCTTTCAGGTCATCCTATAAGCCCATAATACAACAGGTACGCATATGTCCTAGTCATTCCTCTGCGCGTTGCATACCTTTGTTAATGCATGCTCCAAAATCTTATTAAAATCTTCCACCATTCTATTCACCTGTGGGTGAAAGGGCGTGCTCTTCCGATGATATATCTAAAATTCTTCCAACATCACGCTAATCGTTTCATTCAGGAAATGTGTACCCCTATCACTCATCAAAATCTTAGGACACCAAAACCTTGTTAAGACATATTCGATTAGAAACTTCGCATTAGTGGCCGTTGTACAATCCTTCACTGGCTGCGCTTTTTCCCATCTAGTCAAATATTCTATTGCAATAATGATATACCGCACGACCGTCTTCTTTCCTGGTGGTTGTATGGGGCCTATAAAATCAATGGCCTATTTCTCAAATACCTGCAATGAAACTTGGGGGTTTAAAGGCAATTCAACCCTTCAGGAAGGTTGCCCCATCCTTTGGCAAGCATCGCACTCCTTGTAATATTCCTTAGAATCCTTCTGTAACGTTGGCAACCATAACCCAACGCGCAAAATATTCTCTGCAGTCACTTTCCCTGCATAGTGACCTCCTACCACTCCCCCATGGGCTTCATCTAGGATACTCGTGCGTTCAAACTCCAGAACATACCTTCACAATTTCTCATCCAACCCCATCTTATACAAATGACCCGCGATTACCGAAAAATATGCAACGCAAACTACTAACTCCTTCTTTTGTTGAGTTGAATAGCCTTCCAGAGTTGTTCCTGTCATTAAAAACTGAATAATGTCAGAAAAATGATTGTTCGCGATGTGCACCGCAAAGAGTTGCACCTCTAGTAGTCCTTCCTCCAAACCACTGGGTTATTCACCTGTTTCACTCCATGATAGATGTTTTAGGCCTGCATTCAACCTTCCAGGCTTCACAATCACCATGAAGTCATATTCCTAGAATAATAGTAACCATCGGCATATCTTCCCCCCCAACACAGTCTTATTGACTAGGTACTTCAGCGCAGAGTGATCTGTATACATTTTGAAGTGTTCACCCAACAAATAATGTCTAGAATTTTGTAGCGCGTAGACCATCACCAACCCTTCACACTCTGTGGTGGAGTAATTCTTCTCAACTTTGGATAACTTCCTTCTCGGGAAAGCTATCGAATGATCAATCTCTCCCTCTCTTGTTTGTGTTAATACTTCTCTGAGCGCAATACAGGAGGCATCAACATGCACATGAAACTCCTTTTTCCAATCAGGAAACACCAAGATAGTTGTTGTCACCATTTTCTCTTTCAAGACATCTAAGTTCTGCTAACAGTCTTCATCCTAGAAAAACCTCACATCCTTATTTAACAAATTTTCCATCGGTGCGGTTATCTAGGCATATGCCTTAATAAACTTTCTATAGTACCCAGTGTGTCCCAAAGTTGCACGCAACTGTTTCACATTCCTAAGGGGTTCCAAATTCACAATTACGGTGATCTTTGCAGGTTCCACCATCAATCCCTACTTACAGACAACATGGCCAAGAAAAATCCTAAAAGGTACATAGAATATACATTTCTTTGAGTTCAGTGTGATTTCATAGCTTCAACATGTATCCAGCATGAGGCGCAAACTTGCAATATGTCACTTTACCAGCCCAAACATGGTCCATTCATCAAAATATACTTCCAGGAACTTATGAATAAATTCCTTGAACATTCGATCATTACCTGGGAAAATATTGCATGCGTGTTCTTCAATATGAATGGCATAACTCTATATTGGAAGCAGCCCCACTCCATCGCAAAGGTTGTTTTGATTTGATCCTCTGGCATGATATTTATTTGATGATAACCCAAAAATCCATCAGTGAACGAATATGCCTCCTGTCCACCCACATTCTCTAATACTTCATCAGGAAATGGTGTAGAAAATGGGTCATGCACATAGGCATCATTCAACTTCCTTAGATCTACATATATGCAGATTTTTCCCTTTTGTTTATTTTCTTGAACCACCATTGGGCTTATCCAATTGGATTCTTCTACAGGCTCAATAATGTTAGCTTCCATCACCTTATCCAGTTCTAGGTGCACTTTTCCTTATACTTTGGATTAGTCGATAAGGTCGTTTCTTAATAGGCTTCGCATCTAGTTTCAGTGGAATCTTCATAACGCCTACATCTCTGACAATCCCTTTCAAATTGGAAAACTTTGTGGGGAATAAATCTTGGTACTCATGCAACATCTCAGTTGCCTTATCAACCATATCTTTGTCCCAATAATCTCCAATATTCGCGAACTTAGGTTCTTCTTCAGATCTGATGTTTACCTTTCAAGTTTTCAGCGGCTTTGATATATCTGGGTTTTCTACCTTTGGTCGTTCGACATCACGATGTCCATTAGTATCAGGGTGTTGAAATATGGCAACAAGAATATTCCAATTTAATTTGTCCTTGAATTAAATTGTGAATTAAAATCAAATTTAGTCTTAACAGCTACTTGGAAATAATTAATTAATTTATTTTAAATAATTAGTTGGAGAAATTCAAGTTAGAAGTCGTTCTGAAGTCATGCAAGAGTTATCCCTTAAATTAAAGAGATAAGATTGAGTTATATTTGAGTTTTAATTAGTTAACTCAATTTACTGAGTTAAGTCTAGTTAAATTAGTTCCAAACTGTTTGAGGAACTAATAGTGAGTTAATAGTCAGTTGATGCATTAATGCACTCAACTAGTGCTACTCCAGTTAACTGAAGATTCCCTCATCATAAACACATGCATGTCTATTCTGAGAAAGACCCAGTTGAGATAAATGTTTAGAGACAATGTACTATCAGGTGCATGTGTTTTCTCATGGAGAAAACTCATGCATGCAGTCAAGGATTCATCCTTGAGGATTGCGTAGTTTGGAAAGGAGGTGTTCCACTTAGTAATAGGAAGATCATCCACAAGGAACAACACAAGGAAATAGGAGCTTGGAGGGCAGAGAGGAAGGCTGGAGAGAAGCCAAGATTTCCTATGAGCATCTGTGAGGATTGTATTGAGAACTGGCTAGCTGTGAGAGCTAATGCTTTGTATAATTCTTATGTATTTCCACCATGTATGATAATACAATAGTATGGGGTTTTTAGCTAAGGCTTTCCCAAAAGTATTTTTATGTGTATTGTGCCATTGATTATTCTTCTTCTGGTTATATTGTTCAGCTCAATCTTTACGCTTCCGCAAATTGATAATAGAAGTAGGTTATAGTATTCTACTTTGATCTATATTGCATTATCGAGTTAACCTATATCAGATTTTCTACATGGTATAATAGCTGTGAACAGTATACTGAGAAGAGAATTTAAATTTTGAAGTTCAAGTTTGCAGGTGCAATTCAAATTCATATCATACTTCAAGGTTGGCCAATGGCATTCTATGGCTTAAGACTCGAGTATGCCTTGGAAGGTAGCTCAAATTACATAGCATGGAAAGATAGAATGGAGGTTGTATTATAAGACAATGGCTTGAAGGAATTCATTCATCAAGAAATCCCAAAGCTAGCTTCAACTAATGCACAAGAGTTGGCTGATTGGAAGAAGTGTGGAAAAGGTGAGATGGATCATCCTTGAGGGAGTTTGAGACCATATTGTCTCGAGTCTCCATGGGAAGGATACTACATTTTCAATGTGGAAGACATTGAAGGACCTCTACCAGAACAATAGCGACCAGAGGAAATTGGTGCTCAAGGATAAGATTCAAAGAATCGAGATGGAGAAGGGTGATACTATTTCCACATATTTGAACAAGCTCACCACCTACAGAGATGAGCTTGACAGTGTGAGAATAACTATTGCCGATGATGATATGGTGAGCCTCGCTCTCCTTGGCCTTCCAAAGAGTTGGAATAGCTACCAAGACTCTGTGAATGGAAGGGAGAAACTGTCGGATTGGGAACGATTGTGATCGGATATTATGCAGGAGAAGATTAGGAGGAGCACACAAGATGGTTCTTCATCCAAGAATGATGATGAAGAAAATTTGGCCCTACCAAGTAAGGCAAGGAAAGGGAAGGGGAAGGCTTCCCATTTCAAATCGAATTCTTCTCATGGAGGGAAGAAGGGTGACATGTCTAAAGTAAGATACTTTAATTGTCACAAGATGAGAAATTATGTGACTAATTTCCCATTAAATAAGTCCAAGAAGGGATCCTTGGAAGGATGGGAAGGTGAGGCATTAGCCTCTCAGTTCGAAATGGACTTTACCCTCGTCGCATGCATGGTGTCATCGATGATGGGTTATGTCTGGTATCTTGACAATGGAGCCTCATTCCACATGACCAATGATAAAAATTTATTCAGTATCTTGGAGGAGAAAGACCTTAAGATGCACATAGAGATGGGTGACAATGGAAGGTATAATGTTTCAGTAGTGGGCACGGTTGCTTTTCAAAGGGAGCATGGAGCTCCTCTCACCTTGACAATTTTTATGTATGTGCATGGACTAAAGAAGAACTTGGTATTAGTTGCGATGTTGGAAGACAAAGGATACGATGTTGTCTTTAGTAAAGGAAAGGTGTTCCTAAGACACATAGCCATGGGTCAGACCAAGAGGATAGGGATTCAAGTGAAGAATCTCTATAAACTATAGGTATATGATTGTGCATCATTGAGTACGAAAGCAGAATTGGTGCAAAGCAAAGACATTGGCGAGTTGTGGCACAAGCAGTTGGGACATTTGCATCATGGGGCTTTGAAGATAATGCAATAGATATCTACAGGACTTCCCAAAGGTAAACTTGAGCAAGTTTACACATGCAAAGGTTGTACCTTGGGAAAGTACACCAAGTCTTCCTTTCATGATCGATACAATCGAGTAGAGGCTACCTTAGAGTGAGTTCATACTGATTTGTGTGGACCATTCTCGATGGCATCCACAACGAAGCAAAGGTATTATGTGATTTTCATTGATGACTGTTCTCGTAAATGCTGGATTTATTTCATGCAGAAGAAGGACCAAACCTTCACAAAGTTTTGTTAGTTCAAAGCTTTGGTCGAGAAAGAGTTAGGGAAGAATATCAAGGCCTTGAGAAGCGACAACGGTGGAGATTATGTCTCTCAAGAGTTTAAGGACTTCTGTTCTACAAAAGGAATTAAATGAGAGTTGACAACACCTCATAACCCATAGCAGAATGGGGTGGTCGAGAGGAAGACCAGAACTATTATAGGGGTAGCACGGACAATGTTGCATGACCAAGGCATATCACTTCACTTGTGGGCTGAGGCATGCAACTCAGCAGTCTATTTTCAGAATAGGATCCTGCATCACATACTTGGGATGAAGACACCAGAGGAAGCTTCCTCCGGTAAGAGACCAGATGTGGGTCACATCAAGATCTTTGGCTCATCGGTATATTGCCATGTGATAAAGGATGCACGGAAGAATCTTGAACCGACAACATAGTTGGGGATATTTTTGGGGTACACTAATACACCTCACAACTATTGGGTGTACTTTCCTACCAGTTGGAGGATAGTGGCTTGCATAGATCTCAAATTTGATGAGCAGAAGGCCGTGCAATTTTTTCTTGAGAGGGAGCTCCAACTACAAGTTATGGAGGAACTATTGGTTCGTAAGGAGGAGGAGCCTCAGATTGATGCGGAGCATCTGCATGCAAAGGTTCCAGGAGTGGAGACATCCACTCAAGCAGAGTCTTCCAAAGATGGATGGAAGTGCACAACATAAACTGACGGATTGTTGGAGGACGGGAGAGACAATGTGGGAGCACCATCTTCTCAGTGTGGATAGAGGAGGTCACCTGAGAGGTACACTGGATAGATGGCCCTTGCTGGGAAATGTGTTGAGACCGAGCCATCTTCCTTCGAGGAAGCAATGCTGCAGCCGATTTGGGTTGATGCTATGGTGGAGGAGTATGACACCATAGTTCATAACATTGTTTGGGAGGTGGTTTCGAGACCAGAGAACAAGTTATTTGTGAGTTCCAATTGGCTTTACAAGGTAAAGAAAGCTACTGATGGTAGTGTGGAGAAGCATAAGGCAATATTTGTTGCCGGTGGTTTTTCACAGGTTGAGGGGATTGACTAAGATGAGACTTTTGCTCCTGTTGCAACGTACTCATCTATTAGATCTATGTTGGCACTATCAACACAAATGGGTTGGAAGATCCATCATATGGATGTGAAGACTGCATTCCTCAATGGCCAAATTGAGGAAGAGGTGTACATAGAGCAGTTGGAAGGTTTTGAGACCTTTGATTGTGAGTCACATGTGTGTTGACTCAAGAAAGTGTTGTACACGCTGAAGCAAGCATCTCGTGCTTGGTACACTAGGATAGACAACTACCTCACCAGGTTGGGCTTCACAAAGAGTGGAGCAGATGTGAACCTGTACCACATCATGGTGAAAGGTAAGTTGTTGATCATCGTACTTTATCTTTATGATCTCATATTAACTGGTGATGATCAATTGATCATGTCTTGCAAGGAGGACCTTGCAAGAGAATTCGAGATGAAAGACATGGGTCTCACACATTACTTCCTTGGCATGGACGTGTGGCATAAGGATGGGGAGTTGTTTGTGTCTCAGGGAAAGTATGCCAATGAGATAATCAGGAGATTCCACATAGAGAAATGCAAGCCCATACAGACTCCTCTAGTAGGTAACTAGAGGAAGGATGTTGCTGCTTCAAGAGAAGTGCTAGAGGCTAATGTGTACAAGCAACTTTTGGGTTCACTAATGTACTTAGTGAACACATGACCAAATTTGTGTTATGCGGTGAACCAGCTGAGTCAAGCAATGGTTTAGCCTACCAATATGTTTTGGAAGGCAGCAAAGCATGTATTGAGATACCTCAGAGGCACATCTCAGTATGGATTATGGTACAAATGGACAGAGGGAGTGAAGCTACAGGGCTTCATTGATGCAAATTGGGTAGTGAGTCCATCAGATCAGAGGAGCACATCAAGAGGGATTTTCAACCTTGGGTTAGTGGCAGTTTCTTGGTACAACAAGAAACAGAGGTCGGTTGCACTCATCTCAACAGAGGCAGAATACATGGCTATAAGTCAAGCATCATGTGAGGCCATCTGGATGCGGAAAATCCTAGTTGGTTGTTTTGACTAGAGGATGGATCCAATTGTGATCTATTGTAATAATCAGAGTTGTATCAAACTCTTTGAGAATCCAATATTTCATGAGAGGTCCTAACACATCGACATCCGGTATCATCATGTCAGAGACTATGTAGCAAGGAGGATCATGTTGCTACAGTATATTTCGACAAAGGAGCAAGATGCTGACATTTTGACAAAGGCATTGTCAAAGTGTAAATTCGAGTTCCATAGAGACAGGATCGGGGTGACAGAAAATCCCTTTCTTATTGAGAGTTAGTGTTGAAATATGGCAACAAGAATATTCCAATTTAATTTTTCCCTGAATTAAATTGTGAATTAAAATTGAATTTAGTCTTAACAACTACTTGGAAATAATTAATTAATTTATTTTAAATTAATTAGTTGGAGAAATTCAAGTTAGAAGTCTTTCTGAAGTCATGCAAGAGTTATCCCTTAAATTAAGGAGATAAGATTGAGTTATATTTGAGTTGTAATTAGTTAACTCAATTTACTGAGTTAAGTCTAGTTAAATTAATTCAAAACTGTTTAAAGAACTAATAGTGAGTTAATAGAGAGTTGATGCATTAATGCACTCAACTAGTGCTACTCTAGTTAACTGAAGATTCCCTCATTAGAAACACATGCATGTCTATTTTGAGAAAGACCCAGTTGAGATAAATGTTCAAAGACAATGTACTATCAGTTTCATGTGTTTTCTCATGGAGAAAACTCATGCATGTAGTCAAGGATTCATCCTTGAGGATTGTGTAGTTTTGAAAGGAGGTGTTCCACTTGGTAATAGGAAGGTCATCCACAAGGAACAATGTAAGGAAATATGAGCTTGGAGGGTAGAGAGGAAGGCTGGAGAGTAGCCAAGATTTCCTGTGAGTATTTGTGAGTATTGTACTGAGAGTTGGCTAGCTGTGAGAGCTAAGGCTGGAGAGTAGCCAGGATTTCCTGTGAGTATCTGTGAGGATTGTACTGAGAGCTGGTTAGCTGTGAGAGCTAAGGCTTTGTATAATTCCTATGTATTTCCACCATGTATGATAATACAATAGTATGGGGTTTTTAGGTGAGGCTTTCCAAAAAGTATTTTCATGTGTATTGTGCCATTGATTCTTATTCTTCTGGTTATATTGTTCAACTCGATCTTTAAACTTCCATAAATTGATAGTAGAAGTAGATTATAGTATTCTTATTTGATCTATATTGCATTATCGGGTTAACCTATATCAGATTTTCAACACAGGGATGGTAATATTCCGTGGGTCATCCTCTTCTTCAACAGTCACATTATATCATTACAGTGCATGGCGCAACTGTGTACTCCTATCTCGTTGAATCCATTCGACTGGTTCCTTCAGCATTCTAAATATAACTGCTTTAATTTCCGGTAGTGCCTCATCCATGCTCTCAAAGCCATCTTCAAAGATGAAGGTTAACATAAAGCTCTCCCTTAAAACGTCCCATTTAGTAGTCCCATGGCAAATATTTATCTCCAAATACTAGTTCATTGGGATTATATCTAGCGTATGATAGAATATATGCACCCATTCTTGTTGTGGTTATGTTCCCTAGGCCTTAGTCCATCATGCTAAATGATCACATGGATCATCTTTTCCACTATATTTTTCTATCATTCTAGTATTAGCATAGATGAACCTTAACTTCATCATTCTGCAGTATTCTCTCCATCCAGTAAAGCTCTCCTTATGTGTACCCCACCAATGGGCAGGCGTAGCGCACAACACCAATTCCAATGTCTAGAACTGATGCTCTTTAGCTAATTCTCTTTCAAATTAATCCAAAAACAATTCCATATTAGTCAACCCATCATTGTGCGGAAGTTTTCTTACCTCATTCAAAACACACCTTAGCAATTTGGTCATCATGTTGTGATGGAGCATAGATACTTCATGCAACCGATTTTGCCAATTCTCAAGCTCTTCATCTGAATAGGAGGTGTAGGAGCTATCCCTATCCCACACAAGTCATCCATCTTCTGTAGGATTGATCCAATCCTCATCTCGCATTGTTATCCTGTATATATGATCGAGATCATTGTCACTCTCTACATATTCTCACACATGCTTAGTATAACGTGTTCCTTCAGCAGGGTCTAATGGCACTGTTACCCTGAGCAACCTCTTCCCAAATAACATCTTTCTCTTTTCTAAGTTGATTACTCCGTTCATATCAATAGCCCAGTCAATTCCTAACATTATAGGGTATGGGTTACTATCATCCACTATCTCAATGACCTTGAAGTCATCTAGCGCACTCGCACCGTCAATATCCATTATTACACCATATAAGCGTCCCATTGGGATAATCTTCTATGGATTTTCCATGCGCAACTGAATAGGATACAACTGTAGTGTAGGTATCCCCATCCTCTCCCATGTTTTCTTAGTTAAGACATGCACATCAGACCCCATATCCAGGATTACCTAGTCCATTTCATATTCACCTATCTGTGCACTAAACCTCATCTTGTGCCCCATTCATCCCTTATGATTACTGATCTTTCTTACCATGTGTTGTTTAGTAGGAAGCTTTTCCTTATTGGTGCACTTGTCTATTAATTCTTGCAATCCTTCGACAATTTTCTGATCCTGCAGCAACTTCATACAAGTCTTTAGGAAGGTAGCTAGTATGGAAGATATACCTCTTACGTCACATTAGTCTTGAGTATTTTCTCTTGATTTCCTAAGGTGGAGGCCTCAATGAAGTTCTTCTTGGTTTCCAAGAAAGTCTCTTTAGTGCGATTCAGATCAAAGTCTACTTCCTTCTCAGTAGCCTTGCGTACCCATCTATCTTCCTAAGGTTTCTTACCTTTATCTGCGCCAGTTGTTATACCACTTCTTAACATGATATTTATGTTCTGATCCTCTTCGTGGGGCTCAACCCTAATCATATGAATGTTATGCGTAGGCTATTGAGGTTGCACCTTCTTTTCTTACATTTTTTCCATAAGGACTGGGCATTCCTCTAAGACATGATCAAACTGTCAACAATACTAACATGAATGATGCATGGGGCTCGTACAATCACGTGCGAAGTTCCCTACTTCACCAAAATTATAACAAATTACTTGCCTAGCCCACACCCTCGACCTGGTCCAGCACCTCTTCTTTTCCTCGACCTTGGAATCCTCCATGCGTTGCTCCTACACCCTAATCCCCAGGTTGGTTCTCTTCCTTCATTCTATAAGTAGGAGTCCTATCCATCATCAACTCATAACTTCTACAATGGAATTCATTGTGCCCTACTGACTTAAATAAATTTCAAAATAACTGATGAGGGGTATGTACAAAGTTTTACAATAGATAACAGTTATCAGTAGCATGATGTCCCATAAGCTGAAAAATAACGCACCACAACACAACTCCCACGCTCGCCACAACATTAGTGTTTGGTTTCAGGAGTACAGGACCTCCCCCTATAATATAATTCTTAAATACTAGACAATTATCCTTATCATGTCCATGACTCTTACATTTTAGACATCATATCTCAGCATGCACTTTTGGCTGAACTTCCCTTCCTTTCTTCAAGCTCTGCAACTCCAAGTGTAGGCTTTCTAACTGGGAGTGAATCTGTTGCACTCCAAGGTTTGTATCCTAAATAGGTGATGCATCTAGCCTCATCGCGATCTTCAAGGTTTCCGCTTGTGTTGCTATTTTCTATTGTGACAGATGTATTCTTAAGTGTAGCGAGAGTGATGCTATAAACCAGTCGTGATGCTAGGTATTTGATTTTTATATATTAGCCTTCTTGATCAGGCATTTCAACCTTTGATCAAAGTCCCAAGGTGTCTCATCAACCTTTTGTTGGACTTCCTTAAATTCGATTACTAACTGCGCCTCTGACTTAGGCTTACTAAACTCTTTGTTCAATGCTAGATGGGTATTTTCCCAAGATGCGTTGGGGTTATCATTGAAATACTTGATATACTATGTTAATCCGCGATCCTGTAAATCTGTAAACAAATTTTCTTTATTAATATTATCATCTGTAATCTGATGTGTTTTCCAAATAACATTTGCAACGAACTAAAAGTGTTTTGGATCTTGTGTCCCTGTTCCTTTAAAAATCAACATCTTCATATCGTTTGCCATGTTGAATGGTGGGGGTGGGGGTGGAGGCATAGGTGAAGGTGTATGAGGCAGAGGTGGAAGTGGAGGTGGAGTGGATGGATGTGTTATTCACGAAATACCTGAGTTATTAATAGAACTACACTTCGCAACATAGTCAGCATCATCCCTTCATCATCGCTGGAAGGGGGTTCAATGAGCAAACTATATTATGGGCTAGATCCTTCATTTCTTCTAAAGAATCTCACTTCGTGTAGCCCCAAACATCAAGATAATTACATAACCCTTTTTGCACATAACAAAATTTCAGTTCAAGTCTTAAGTGAGTTTAAATACTTACCTCATGGTCCTTTAAAGATCATTTGCTATAGTTGATGTTCCTATCAAACGTAAAATATGTCACAAAATTTCCCAACATGCAATCAACCCAATGATCCACAATTCGTGCGATATTTCTTTCTTAGGCTTCCAAACATCACGCCAATTTAGGAGTCCATACTATAGGGCCTTTGAGCCTCCATGTCGCTTGACTATCGACCAATTTCAACAACCACTTGTATAGTTCTTAAGGGAAGAAACAAAAGAATGCGTCAGTCTTGTCCATGTATAAAAATATCTACAACCACTACTCCTTAGATAACTTAGGGCTCCTATTCCCCTCAGCTGCGAACGTGTGTTATTTTTTATCAATCTACTTATCAAGCTCTTTTTTTGTAGGAAACCATTTATCGCACATCTCTTAGATAGATCTCGGTCTCGACAATGGAACCATTTGTCAGCTTAAGGGATCCTGACCCAGGTTTAGAGTTGTTCGTGCCAACCAAGAAAACCCTAACTCCTGGCCCTTTCAGCAACAACCTGTATAGCATAGGTTGTAGTTTCACCTGAAGTAGTATTGGGGAATGCTAGAACCAGGTTTCTGCATCCAGGGACATGTGATAAACGGTTCTTAGGCTCTGATAGTTTAGATATTCCTTCATGCAAATCAGTATCCTTCTATGGTTCGTCACTGTATCTAAGTTAAAATTGTTTCTAGAACTTCGCAAAGGTCTATGGTACATCTTTGTGGACCTTAACCAGACGATTTATCTATTTTTGCACATCAATAAACAACCCTAGATCTGAGTTTACGCAGATCTATCTGATTCGTTAGAAAACATAGCACAATTAATTATTATCTTCACGAAACAAGATAAAAACTTAAATCATGCATTGATAAGGAATATCCAATGATTTCGCGCAACATTCATTCATTATTTCATAAAAACATATCATTAAGCAACATAATATAACATAAACAGATTCGACAAAAATACACAGTAATTCTCTAAAATCAATCTTTATTGATCTTCAGTGTTTAGATTATAGACTCTTCTACCCTGCGCACTCAGCTGTAGGGTTCTGCACACTTAGCTACGGACTTACCAAGGCCTCCTACGCACTCAGTTGCAGGAGCCTTCCCCTTCTCACCTAAGTACAGGAAGCAGAGCCTTCCTGCCTTAGCACTTTCCCAAAAATAGTCTCTATCTTGACTTCGCTATCTACTTCCTTCTTCTAAACTTGTTATGACTTGACTATATAGACTTTTCAATACAATACCATGGTCTGTTGACCATGGGTGAGTCTCAAAACCGACTTAACTATCTATCCAAACAAGGGGCTAACACCCCTTTGACACCTATCTATCTGCACGCTCCGCATCCACATTTCACGGAGACTTTACATCTTTTATAAAAAATCATACAAAAATGGGGCTACTAACCCCAAAACTGACCCTAGGGACCATATCCCAACAAGTAGCAACATAGGAAAATCTGTCAGACAAATTAGCAAAGACAATTTCACCACCATGGAAAATTTTAGGGGCTAATATTCATAGGTGGGCTCATTTTCCATGATGTTTCCAAAAAAAAGATTTGCTAATTTCCATTATTTCTAAAAATGATTCGCCCAGATTTTACAATACAAAATTATTTTATGTTAAAATTCGCTAACATTATATAGAGACTATATATAAAATCAATATAATTTTGAAAAAAATTACAAATATATCAATAAACATTTTATAGTTTTCATATTAGGGACTAGTGAGATTCGCCAATGTTTTTAAACTTCAAGATAATTTTCCATGCTTAAAATTTTCCCTGGTCACCACCCAGTTTAAAAGATCAAGAAATTGAAAATTGAAAGAAGTTAGTGGAGTTTAAGAGTGATGCATTGTCATAGGCCAAGGAGGCGATGAAAAATTAAAGCAATATCCTTACTGATGAACTTAAGAAAAAAGTTTCCCTGCAAAGTTGAATTGAATGGCATAAAAAAAAAATGATTGGCACACAAACATTAATAGACACTAGAATAATTGGTTATGATGCAGATTTATTAAAGATTATAAAAAAAGGTAGCAAAGCAGACCCCACAAGAATTAGGGAATATGCCATCAATTGCAAACTGAGTAATTAAATTTCTTGATGCCTAAAGTGAGGAGAAACTAAAAGTATTAGAGGTTCATGACAAAACTAAATAGGTAAGAGAAACAAATCAAGTTATCATAATTTTTTTTATGCAACAATTGAAGGAGAAGTGTAGATTGGTTCAAAAGGAAATTGATTCATTTAATACCAGGTTTAATCTTTTAAGAGGAATGGGTATGCCTTCCTATTTAGATTCAAGTGGAAAATTAATACGTCTAGATGCATATAAAGAAATATTAATCAAGCATGGAATTCATACATTCACTTCCAAGTGAGATCACTTTTTCCTATTAATCCAAATTATTGAAAGTATACTGGTCTAGATTAATCTTATAGGAAAATGACATATAACTATCCAAATTGGGTGAATTTCTAATATGATTATATGAATCTCTAAACTACTTCAACAAAATCTTGGAAAAGGGCACATATGCAAGCTGAAGATGCAACTTTCTATTTTTATCTATTAGATCCTATGTTTTTAATTTTGTAATTTTGTGTAAAAACTAGAAAACCACTCGAATGAAGCATGTATGTGCCTTTATGAAAAGAAAGTAAGTGTGCCTCGTGATTGTTCGGTTGTAGGAGTATCAAGGTTCTTCTACTATAGAGGGAGGAGAAATGAGCCTCTTAGAATAGAGATAATAGTACCACCCTAGCACAAGTGCACACATGCAGAAAACATAATTTTCTAACATCAAGCAGAACAATCCACATAGATGTGGTGATTTTTAGAACCATTGCAACACATTTTCAATAAGATAAGCACTAAAATAACCAAAATAGTTCATCTACTTTAGTACAGGTGAAAAAAAAAGATGAATCATAAACATTCACAGAAAAATATTACAAATATTCACAATCCATGCATGAAAACGTGTTGTCCATCAAGATTCAAGTATTAAGTAAAAATCCCAAGATACATGTATACAAAAAACATCACTAGCTCCAATAGTGGAGCATTTGAGCCATGACTTACTCCCCAAAAGTATTGACTCTATCTCTCTGATTCCTTGTGGGAGAAGCCAAGGTGAAAAGTCCTTTTCTTGTACAATGAGGGTGTATATATAACAAATGAGGTGGCCATTTAGCTCCCCTATGACTATTGGACTACCCTCATGACTATTTGAATTCTCCATGACTCTTTGACTTCCTACATGCGTTTTCACATTACATGGATGACTCTTGGACTTCCACTTTTATAATACATATTCTATAAAATGATGTGGAAGATGATGAATGATGACATGAAATAACATAATACTGGTGACATGGACTGCATGATGACATGGAAGTGTCAAGTCACTCTTTTCTGTTTCTTCCTTTCTATCTTCTTGGAATATGGAACATGCTCTTCTTCTTCCTACTCCTCGTGACTTGAAGATAAGGAGTCTCCAATGTGGTCTTGGTCTTCAACTATTGTTGCAAACTGATATCCCCTTCTCTTCTCTTGATGGATCAAATTGTCTTTATAGCTACAAGGGTATCTTATAGCATGGTATCCTTCTCTATATTATTTATCATCATCCTGTCATGACATAATATAATACCCGCGACTGAAAACCACTCATGACAAGTTGGAATCACTTCGATAAACCCCTAACCTAAGATGATTCATGAAATCACTTGTTAGGGATGGAATTAGTGACTGTATTAGGGATTGCTCAATTACATAGGCCAACCTCCTGGACTTAGGCTTGAGACTACTCAATTTTCATTTTAGGATGGTCAAGGTAAAAGGATTGCACAGTTGAGGGACTCAAGGAATTAGGCTAGAGGCTTGAGCCTTGAGAATGTGAAATGCGCAGTTGAGGAGGCTTGGGGAAGGGGACTACATAATTGAGGGACTTAAGGGATCAATACAAATGCTTGATTCTTGAGACTATGTAGTGCACAATTATGAGGGTCAAGTCAAAGTGATTGCACAGTTGGGGAACTCAAAAGGTTAAGCTTGAGGCTTGAATTTTCCCAATGCGTAGTCCAGACAGGAGAACAAGATTGGAGATTGCACAGTTGAGGGGTTCAAGGGCTCAATGTTGAGGCTTGAGGCTTGAAGTTTCCAAATGAATAGTTCTAGAGGGAGAACAATCTCAAGGATTACACAGTTGTATATATCAAGGTGTCAGGATGGAAGATTGAAGCTTGACACTTCGAAGTGCACAGTTAAGTTTGACTAGGAGGCAAAAATTGTGTAGATTTGGAGCTCAATGGTCAAAGTTGGGCACTGTGACTGCATAATGCATAGTTCCAAGAGGAAAGGTTAGGGATTGAGGGTTAAGACTGTAGAATGTGTATTTAAGGTTGAGTGAGGTCAAGTTTCCCAAGAGTAAAATTTTCCAGATTAGGCTAAGTGTGGAATCAG
>APFE030224902.1:133979-145954 GCA_000404065.3 Pinus taeda | reverse complement strand
AGATGCAAAAAGTTAAGCAGAGCATTGATTAACCTCAAGTTCAAATGTCTAGTTAGAAAGCCAAGGATGATGATGATGATGGCATCAAAGAAGAAGAAAAGAGGACTAGATGTCCTTGCAGAAGCCTCAAAACATGTGGACTAGAGGGAAATAACTCAATTTTGGTTGCATGAGGACATGCAACACCTTCAGAGTGGGGGTATGTTGAGCCTCAAACCTCCACCTTCCTATACACCCTTTCAGCCTTCTTTCTCCACTCACTTCATTCACCCAGTTGTTAAATCATTGCATTATAGTCTAAAAAGGACTTTTTATATGGTTTTCTGACTATGCTTATGATTCTTGTTTGGTTTAGTTTTTTTGTTCATGCAGCTACGGAAACTTGTCAGTTTCCGCAGCCAGCACAGGTTTCCGCAGCCAGCACAGGATTCCGCAGCTATTTTGTTAAACATTGTGCTACAGGTGTCCTATGAAGAAACGAGCTACATGGGCAAGCTCCAGGTGGCGGATACATGGAACGTGTCCCTTCAAATCAGCCAAATCATCCATGGAAGGTCACGGTCAACGAAAGTCAAAGACAAGGCCAACCAAAGAGTTTAGCGGTGGCACGTCACTGTTTTGAGCACGGGAATGTTACGTGGCACAGTCCTTAGCCCACGAAGACACCAGCACACCTGGAGATCGTTCCCGAGACCTAAATCCAACAGCTACCACTCCGAAGATTTAAGAGACATGATGACAGTTACACTAGATATAAATAATGCGTCGAGGAACGCTGTAAAAAAGTTTTTTGATATATGTGAATTCTGAACTGTTTATGTGAATTCCGAACTGCTATTTATCACCCCACTGTTTTTATATGCTGCTGTTTTAATACATGAGAAGACTTTTCTGAGTTCATTCGTGTGATTACTTGTTGACTGGCTGAAGTGGCAGAGGGCCCCTGCACGCTGAAGCCTTGTAAAGTTTTCATTTAGTTTTATTATTTTTTTGTTTTTATCATTAGCTTGTACATAATATACTGTTTGATGTTTTTGTTGTTTATATTTTCACCTTTGTTTTCTTAGAGCTGTCAACTGATCAGTGCTTTTCTGCAGGTTTTCTTAGGTAGCCCGAGCAATTTTTCATCTTGTTGATAACTATTGGCATATGAGATCATCTTGCCCTTCCTGCTAACTTTCATTTTCTGAAGTTTAAATTCAGCATTGTCCTTTTCAAGTTGTGATTTGCTTATTTATTTTTCTGCTATTTAGATATCATACTGCTCATCAGTTTATGGTTTCTTTCTATGGTCAAGTGACTCTATCAGCAAGAAATCAGAATATTACTAACTGTAGTGTGATTTAGTTATCATATTGCTTACTCATGGTTGCTTTCCACAAGGTAGATTGAGCTAAATGGTAAAGGACCAGCAGAGTTCAAGTAGTGTGATTAGTTTCTTTTATGCAATTTACTTTCTTGTCATTTAGATATCATATTTCTTGACTTGTTCATGATTACTTCCCACAAGGTAGATTGAGATGAAGGGTAAAGAATTTGAAGAGTTTAAGTAGTGTGAATTAGTTGTTTTGCTTTAAGTTTGAGTTGTTTTTAGTTATTACTTTCTTTTCATTTTGGCAGCAAGGATATGGAACATTGTCATTAGTTCACTATTTGATGCATTTATTTCCTTTTAAGGATTGATTTCATTTTAATTGCTTTAAATCTTTCTTTTGAGCACTTTAAAATTGAGAAAATCACTATAGAAACCATCACCGTCTACACTCCGTACTTCACTTTCATCCTCGCCATCACACATTAGGAAAAAATAAATCCAAAAACAAACTAAAAAGCTTAAAAACGACAAAAGACTAAAGAAATGGTTATCTAGTACATATAGTACACTTCACTTCATCAGTTTATGAACCCCGGGTTGACATTTTAAAGAGCAATTTAGATCACACTAAATTGACCAAACAATCCCAGCTCCAAGCAACCTAGTCATTTCTTTCGATTGAAACCTACTAGGAAGACCTCGTTTACCGGCTAGTGTACCATTCTGAATCATTGTACAATCTTACAAAATGGTCATGGATAGTACCATCATAGATGAAGGGGCTTTTATGAGTATCCTTTCCTCAATTTCTTGGAAAGCGCTTGGTTTTCCATCACTTCTACCTGAAATGAGAAATCTGACAGGCTTTGAGAATGAACCAGTCGATCGTTAGGGATCCTTCCCAATGTGCCCATTACTTTGAGAAGGAAAATCGTTCACATGAACGTGATGGTAGTCCAAGGACCCCTAGATTATAATATTCGCCTTGGGCGTGACTATATTTATTGCATAGGGGCCATTGTCTCCTCACTCTTTAGAGTAATGTGTTTTCCGCATGAAGGCAGAGTAGTCAAGCTCGTAGACCAGCTGCCATTCCCCAGCCACACATAGAAAATAGTCAAATACCATCCCTAAATGGTCTTTTCACGGAGAGAATGTCTCATCAATATCTAGTCCGTCCACCTGACGAGCGCGAGTGATTCGGGAGGATATGATTGAATCCCAGGGGGCATGCACCCTAGCCTGCTTCGGTGGGGAAACTCCAGGTATAAAGTAGGTTTTCGCGGAGGAAAATGATTGGTTTGACACCCGTCCTTATAGGAAAAGGGAGTTAGACCAGAATAAGATTCCCTCGTCAAGGTTAGGAGGTTGGGATTTATAACCACCCTGGTCCAGATGGACTATGCTAGGAAGTGTTTCTATCTACGGTGTGGATGGAAACTATCTTGCAAAAGCAGGAACTTCTATATGCTAACCTAGAAATTTTTCATTATACCTAAGGGCATGCAAACCTTTTGCATGCAAGTGAAGAGCGACCATTTATTTTTTAAATTTGTAGGTCCTCTAACCCTTTAAACTCGTAGGATTGGTCGTTTCCTAACTTACATAAAAGAAGGATCCGTGGCAAAGCTTTAAAAGGTGCAAGCTCCATAAAAAATGGCATCTGAGATGAGATATCCTTATTATATGATTGGTACGAGTATTTTTTTCGCGGAGTTCAAGCTCGTTAAAAATTAAACATAAGCAATGAGCCAATGTTTCCCGCAGAGTTTAAGCTCATTAAAAAATGAACCGATTTCCGGTAAATAACCATTGTGAATGCATTATCATCAGCTTTTGAGTCTTGGTCGTGTTCTCATCATCACCTCCACTCTGTTTTAGCCGATCATACGCCTCCATTTGATTTTTTACCCTTTTGAGGAACATCTATGAAGAGTGATTCTATTACCCATCCTTGTGACATTGCGTGATTGGAAAATTCCAAACCTTACCTGGAATCAGTTGCTACCCGAAATCATCACTTGTTCCTCAAAAAACAAGTCTCCTTTAAGCTCTTTTCAACTAACTCGTAAAATATGACAAGATTACCGAGCGATTAGACTCTCCGGCTCGTTAAAGTCATCGGAAGTGCTTTCCCTCCTCTAGATTTTAATCTTTTTGGACCTGAGGGATTATTACACAAAAAGATTGAGCGCTTGTCTTATTCGACTCGTTAAAACTATCGAAAATTCATCCCTTTCGTATTATTTTATGCTTTTTCAGACTTAAGGGATTATATAACGAAAAAGAATCATTGGAGTTTCCTTTCCGTCTCTTTTTCAGACTCTCTAAAAATGAAAAAGAATCGAGTTATCATTGTCGTTAAACTCGTTAAAACCAATAGCGACAAACTTGTCCAAATGGGCGAGAACGAGTTTCACTGTCGCTAGGCTCGTTAAAACATAGCGACGGGTTCGCCCGAAGGGCGGATTATAGAACAAGCATATGTTATCCTCCTTAAGCTTGACAAAAATAAAGAGGTATTGGTCAGCAATGACTAGGGAAAATTGGGAAGAAAACTTGAAGAAACTTTATTGGTAGCAAGTCGCTCTTGAACATGACACTTTCACTCCATCCGAGTCGGGTTGGGTTATTCCATTCACTGGTCATATTACCATTGGTCCGTCATACCATCCATCCTTGGGGTTAAAGCTACCAATCTATTGTCAAGTGTCGCCGATATGTTCAAGAGAAGTCGCTCAGAGAATTCACCTGTGTCTCATCCGCTGCAATACATTCATGCTCCATTCTTTCATGACCGCCACCCTAAACCCTGTATCATCATATCGTTTTCACCTCCAAAATAATTTTCTTCGTTCTGTGTCGTAGATGTGGGATTCATTAAGGCCCCCCTACAACAGGTCACTTTTTTTCAATATCAACTCATTATCCAAGAAGTCAACCTAGGAACAACCATTTTCAGTACTTTGAAGCTTGCATGCCTCAATGGCAAGTTTCTCACTTTCGGTGATAGGTTTACATCAATGGCCTTCGACCGGAAGATTTTGCGTGGTGTTCGATGCCAAGTCATTTTTTCACACCACGTGAATTGTACTGTAGTACCTTGAGGATCATTGTTATTATTGGTGATCCCTCTCGTGCCTGTTAACAACTTACATCATTGGCTGGTAATCAGGCGATGTCTTTCCATGTTCGACTCCAAAACATCTTTCACATGGATCGACTTGTACTCCTAGTGAATATTGAATGAGTTTTGAAGACCCCAGATCTAGTTTCATCCATCCGGGCTATGATATATTCAGGAATATAAAGACATCAAATGTACATCATTTCCGAACAAATGATCATCCAAATCAAAGGACGATGACTCCATCCAAATCATCAGTCTGCCACACAGACGGTTGTCTGTCCTATGTACATGAAAATGAATTTATAAAGCTGAGCATGGGAATGCCCACCTCAGCTAGATCATGAAAAATATTATGAAGATAATGTATTGTATTGTATCTTATTGCAGGTCGCCTCCTAGCTCGAAAAAACTTTGGATCCTCATGATAAAGCATTTCACCCGACATCAAAAGATTAATGACCTCATGCTTTAAGGGGCAACTGTTATAGACATTTTTGGGCACTGCAACCCCAATCATAAATGGCTATAAACTAAGGGCTCCTAAGTCCCTAAAAGTGTTGCTTCACTACCTAAAGGAACAAGGTCAGCTGATTACATCATCTCCTAGAAGTTCTCCACAGAAAACTTCTCAGAACTAGTCAAAACTGGACCATACAAAATGCCCAGTGCAGAGGGTGCGATGCATACTACCTTCCTAGTGTAAAAGGTGTGATGCATACTGGATGGCCCCTCTCTAGGGTACGATGGGCGAGAATGGACAGTTGGCAGAGATAGTTTGCGAGGTGGAGGATCATAGAATCTTCCATAAACTTCCCCTCTGACACTTGCCTCTCTGATTTTGCCTAAGGATGAGCAAGAGATCATCAATCTCCAAGTGGAACTAAGAACTATCAGAGAGAGGACACTAATCAATATCCTAGAAGCTGACTCAACCCCCTACAATCATTTATATATGGATCCGTCATCACAGAGATCCAGAGGCTGGAATCTTGTATCTTGTAGAGAAGTGTTGTTGGTTTTCTGGTGTAACATCATAGTGTTGGATGATCTAAGCTTTTCTTGAGGTGAAGAAGGGCTTTCTTGCTGGAGGATGATGCTGGGTCAGAACGATTGGTTGTAATCCTCTTGCTATTCTTGATATTAATAAAGCTATTCAAGTTTTCCTCCACATTCTTGTATGTCTTATTATATATGCATTTGTTTGGTCAATACATATCTGGTCCTATGTTGTTTATGACTGTAGATCTATGTTCTTTGATAGTATTATGCTACTTTGATTCCACAGGTGCTCTTTGAAGCTAGGTAGACGAAGAAGGAGTGGCAAAGATCTTTCAAGAAGGAGAGGAACCAAGCGCAAGACAAAGGTTGGTGTCCTTTGTTCCCCTCTTATCTATTTTTCATAAAGGAAAGCGAAAGTAGTTTTAACTTGTTTGTTTCTAAGATAGCTACCAGTCTTAGTGGGAATAGCAGCTCTAAGTGGACACTATTCCCGGTAACAATGTCCTGTAGCCTTACTCGCTTCTTATCCCATTTTCCTTTAGTCTTTTCATTACCTTCGCAATCTATTTAGTCTCAGACATGCGCTTATATTACTCATAACAATTTTTTAACTTTCTGATGGCTTCCTCTAACAATCGAGGCTCATCAAACCCAATCTTGTCTTTGAACACTACGATAACCCACCAGTGAATAATTGAATATTCACTTTCTCCTTCTTAAGATAAGGTACATACCTCAGCAACTGCAATAATTTTCTAGTATACTCCTCATAAGTCGTAGATCCCATATTCAGCTCATATAACTCATTCGCCATGTCATCATAGTATCTCTCAGACATAAATTTTTTCCCAAATGGTCTTTCAAACTCCCTCCAAGTCAACTCCTCTTCCAAAATTCCTCTGAAATTATTCAAGTCTTCCCACCAAATGTTTAGTTTACCTTTAAGGCTAAAGGTAATTATCCTGGATTTCGTGCTCTTTGAGTAATCATGCAATATGAAGAACTTATTCATCCCAAGAAACCAAGATTCTGAATCCTATGACTTCTTGATTTCTCCATCAAATGTAGGGGGATTTTTCTTTCTTGAAATCTTTTGGAAAATAATACTTCTCACTCCTATACGAATGGTGACAATGGTGATTATACTATCTCTTTGAACTAGAACTAGGATAGAACCCATGATCGACTTCCCCTTCGGTCATGTGTATCTAGAAATATGCCATCTCTGACTATATCCTTGCTATCCAACCTATGTCCTAAATGAGACCTACTTCCATATGTTCCATTTTTCATTTCTCCTGTCCATGACTAATCCCAAGTGGTTCCTGTATCTAAAAATATGATAAACATTGAATAATCACTACATTGACCTCTACTTGCTTCTCCTATTCCCTAGCAAGTATTTCCTGTGACTGCAGGATCCTATCATTATCTACCTTGAAGCTCCTGATCTTTGCTTTCAAGCTTCTCAATGTATCTACTATGTGAGGGGAGTACTCATCACCATATTTCTCATTTGATCTCTAGGGAGAATCACATGATCAGCAGTCCACCATTTTTCTAGTCATCCTTAATCTTCTTCCTGCAAACATACTATGTCAGATAAGCCAAATATAAACATAATTAAACATACCTCACTAAAGTTCAGGGGAGGCTATCTCATCTGCAAGAATAATCTATATTAGCAAAACATAGGTATATATATAATGAAATCATCATATCAATGATATCAACATCAACATCATCAACTTCTACATGACAACATAACTACAACAATAACCATCACCATGCATACATAACAAGCACATATTCAACCAACATTCATGCATGAGAAACACATTTTTTCCATCCAGCCCAAGTGTTGAACCTAGGAGCTCTGATATGACTCTATAACTACCCCCTCCAATATCTACCCAATTTCACCAACCTACCAGGGTAAACATGAGAGGAGGAGCTACTATGATATGACTCAAACTCCTAGGTATAATTAAAAAAATGGAATTTAGAAACTAGAACCTTACTGACCTTCCCAGGAGCTATAGGACCCCCAGGAGCCAAAAAACCACTCTATGTGTACAAACCATGAGTTAAATTTCCTTTTTAGGGATCTGGACTCCTATTCACTTGTATAACAAGGAAAGGTAGTGAATGTAACCATTCAATTGCATGGATAACCCTACCTCCCAGTAACTATAGTTTAGACTCCCCAGTTCTATGCATGCAAACCTCAAATCTGAGCCACTTTTTCATGGCTAGGATCCAGACCTCTTCCCATAAATTGATAGAAATTTCCAAAATGTTAAATGACACTAGGAGAAATCCATTAACACAAAAGTTAGATAAGAACTTGACCTAACCATGACATACATTTCATCAAACATATTGTGAACATGAAACCTAATGCTCATAAATGCATATCTAAACATTGGGGCCTCCTTCTTATATCAGAATCATAAAGAAGGTCCAATGCCCTCTCATAATAGCTGAAAAAACATCTATCAGGTCATGCATTCAATAACTATTCATTTACCAATAAAAATATCTTAAGACCCATAACTAGAATTTGTCATGAAACCATGCTTATAACCAACATATATCCAGAATAATAAAAATGATAGGACAATCATCAAAGCCACATAATAACAAGTATAAACACTCATGAATTACAAGAGGAAAAGAGCTCTTATTAACATATGCAAATCCAACTAAGTCAGGGATTTCCATATACCACCTAAACATAGATTGGGATAAACTAAATATATCTTTCAGCCAATCACTAACGTGCCATATTCCAAGCATGAATGTGGGATCTCATGGAATAAACCAGCTAAAACCAAAACAGAGCTTCTAGAGGCTAAACCACTTCAATTGTCAACTAGTGATTCCACCTCATGGTTGAGCATCACTAATCATCACTAGATCAATCTCTACCCAATATGTATAGGGCTCTAGAGCATTTTTTCCAACCCAACTCGAGGACTAGTAAATCAACCAATAGCTGCAACAGGGAGCTAGAGCGTTTTTCCAGCCAAGTCTCCAATACTAGTAACTCAACCCACCGAGGGTTCCAGAGTGTTTATCCATCCAAGGCTTGTTAGAATAGTAACTCAACCCAAGTTGTTCGAGGGATTCTATAGAATTTTTCTAACCAAGGCTCCCAGAAGTAATAACTCAAGCCACAACCATAAGGAACATAAGCACCAATGGAAAACAATCAAGTGGGAAATCCCCCAACACCATGGCTATCTAGGAAATGGCGAGGCTAGGAAAAACCATTGTCAATCTAGGCAATCCTCCATGCTAATGACAAATGATAACCAAACAACCAGATGCATATAACAATGTAAACTTTGGAACGGGAACTATAAACTCAAAATGGGAACTCCGTCCAGAAAACCCAAAAAAAACATCAAAAATAGTGCTGAAAATGAAAAGTGTGTATACTGGAACGATGGTTTTTTTTTAGGGTCAATTTTGAACATTTTTTAAAAATGGTAGTGAAAATGAAATTTTAGTGCAAAAACACCTTGAAAACAAAAAGTGTTGATACTGGAACGATGGTTTTTTTATGGTCAATTTTCAACATTTTTTTTTTGTAAGCTAACATGGGTCCATTCATATTCTATTAATTCGAGTTGAAACTTGTACATTCACATGGTGGCCTTAACCCGCCCCGAGGGGAAACCGGGTTTGTTGGCCACCTTAAGTTTTTAACAGCCATCCTTAAACAAAAAATGCTAAGTCTTCTTGTCCAAGCTAAGTAAACTACACAGTCAAAGAGATTGCTACTAGCTCCTATCTGCATTATATATTATAACAAAATTAAAACCGACTCTCTGTACCCAAAACAAAAACATTAATACATATCTCCAGGTATCAGTCTGCCATGGCTTCCAGCTGGTCACCTTCTTCCTTTATTCCTGTGTCAATCTTCTTTATCTGATCTTTTATCTCTTCCAGCTTATTATCCTACATAAGAAGGATCACCTAAATGTTTTTCATTTATTTTTTCAGGTTAGGAATTCCCTGGGCTAGTTCAGCCATCTTCATAGCGACCTGCTCCATGGATTTTTCCAGCAACCTCTTCATAACCCAGTATATGTGAAGTGCCTATTTATACAGTGACATCCTCCCTGTGGTATTCCCTAGATCCGTCAGCAAGTATTCCCAATCATACATCTCAGGGTCCGATTGTTCCTGCATAGCCTCTTCCTCCATTCGTTGGATAATTCTTCGAATATCCTCATCAGTGTTTTTGTTGTACGCGCTCTCAGCATGCTGGACCCCTCGTTTCAATGTTTTCCTGCCCCTTTTTCTACCCCACGGCACCAGTTCAATTCTGGCTTGGTTTCTGGCCGGTCTTCCTCACCCTCTCCCTCTGCGGTTCCCTCCCCGCCCTCTGTTCCCTTTGTAATCCTCCTTCACTTAGCTGCCCTGACACTTAATTCTGAAAGGACCACCGAAGGCACCTTCCTCCCTTCATCCCCTGACTCCCGTCTCTCTGCTCCCCAATTCTTCCTGATACCTGTCCTTCTGGTTCTTCTCTTTCATCGTTACACTCCTCCTTTGCTGCTCGTTAACCTCCTACTCTGAACTATACATCTCCTCTTCCTCTTCCGTCATGTCCATTCCTGTCTACTGCTGCTCCCATGCTTCCCCAAATTCAGCCTTGTCTCCTACCTTACCCATTCCCTTCCCACACCTGCTCGTCTCCATCGCTTCTGTCTTCAATCTTCCCTCCACAGGTAGGCTGACTGTTGGCCTTCTCCTTCTTGCTATACCCCTGGCTATGTTTTTCCCCGTGTTGTTTCTTTCCGCTCTCCCACTACCTACACTTACTATTGCACTTCCCCTGCGTCTCCTTCCTTCCTCATAGTTATTACCTTGCTGCCCATCCTCGTTCCTCTTCCCCACGTCCTTCTGCCACCTGCAGTTTTCATTATCCTCCACTTCTCCCTATCCTGCCTCTATGTCTTCATACCCAAGTCCAATCACTCGGGCATACCTACCTCCACTTCTGGCTCGCATAACTCCGCCTCTGCTACTCCTTGAAATGATGTCCCCTCTGCGGATCTTCCTGTTTGCCATCATGATTATCCGTATGCCACAAGGCTCGTTGTGGCCTTTCGTCCTCGCCTTGTTGCTCAACCTTCATGCCGCCGTTTCCACCTCGATTGGGGGAATTTTCAACATTTTAAAAAAATGATACTAAAACTGAATTTTAATGTGAAAAAAAAGCAGTTGTTTATGAGGAAAAACGCACTAATGTTTTTGGTAGAATAACATTTTTCCTTCCTAAATATAAATTTAACATGTTTTATTAATGGCCATAAAGATAAAGTAATGGGATCTGAAATACATTAAAATTCTATTAGTTTTCATCCATGTTGTTAAACATATAATAACATCACACTAAAGCTTGCTAAATTTATAATTGTTTTCAACCATAACATTAAAGATACAAAAACAAATGGAATTTTTTCAACCATAAAATTAAAAAACAATGACATTATGAATAAATTACTTGACTAAATTAATCAAAATGTCATTATTTGTATATTGAATGAAACATACATTATATCTCTAATTTAATGTTGCATTGTAGATATTCTAAACAATAAAAATCATCATAATTAAGACATATAATCCAACAACATAAAAATGACTCATAACTTCTGATTTAACACCATATGGAAATCAAGATTTTTATTTCAAGATATGATGCAAATATAAGTTATATAAACTGTCTTAGACAATTATTCAAAATCACTCATATTTTCTTGCACACCATTAGAATTCACATCTTCAGATGAATGACTGGATGTAGACGAAGATGTTCCATATTCTTCTCTTTCATCAACTAGTGCCCCATCTGATTCCACATGCATGCCCACCATTTCAGGTTTCAAAATTCTTCTGGATCGACGACTGGTTTCAACAGATTCCCATCTCAAAAGTGTTCCTTCTAGTAAAAACCTTTTTAGAATCTCTATTGTCTTGAAGCGAAGAGTTCCTCTCTTTGTTAAATTTAATTCATAAACAAGTATGTCAACATCCTCCAATTTTAAGAAGTTTGTGCAGCAGTGATTTATATTTGTACCCTTTCTTTTTCTCTTTCCACCATTTTGTTTGTCAACTACCATCTCTGGCTTATACACACCATTGCATGGGTGTGTATTTGTGGCATACCAATGTAATTCAACACCTATAACATCCTCATTTTCTGTAAAGACCTTTATAACCTTAACAACCCATAATGGATAGCCATTGGGATCTCCATTTACTAGCATTGCGATCATGCAACCCTCCTTAATATCCTATACTGAACCCCTGTAAAGGTCTTCCATGGCTTCATGTTGTGCACGAGATATTTTGGAACCAATATACATCTCTCTTTCCTTTGCCTATGAAGAATTAATAATAGCTTGAGATTGTTGTTGTTCAACAATGTTTATTTCCTCATGTTCATTTGACACATTTTGTGGCCAAATAAATGGATTTTTCAAAGGTATATCTTCATTTGTTGTTGTT